>JABYPW010001018.1:0-18505 GCA_016880775.1 Phymatotrichopsis omnivora
AGTGACGGACGCGCGCAAGGGCCGGCTGCTGCTGCTGCTGCCGCTGCACACGGCGGGGATGCGCGGCGGATTGGCTGGAGGGTGGAGGAGCGATGCGAGGGGCAAGCACTCAGGAGGGACCGAATGTACGCAGCCCACGGCAGGGGATAGGTGAGAGCGTGCTAGGCGCGTGGTGAGAGAGCGTGGCGATGCGGCCGTGGCTCTCGCTATGCTGGCGATGCACTTCACAACTTTTCGTAGCCGGGTGATGCTGGCGAGACCATGGCATGCGAGCCTTATCGAGGAACGTCGCCAGGAACGAAAACGACCGAGAGGCGGTGAAGGGAGCTATGTAAGTGTGCTGACTGGACGATTGACGCTGTGCTGCAAAGATCGTCTGATTTGCATACTAACAATGTACATGTATAGTAATGTACATGTATGTGTGAATGTATGCGTGAATGTATGCGTGAATGTATGCATGCGTGCGTGCATGTATATGTATTGTACTTTTACTTATGTGCATGAAGATGTACTTGAGTATACGTGAAAGTGTGCACGGATTCCTATGCTCCTTTCCGTCTCAACCTGTTGCATCCCCAATCTCGGGGTTTCGTGCCGAGATAAGATCACTTGTCATCAACGGTTGCGGAACTTGCATCTGCCGCCTGCAAACGG
This sequence comes from Phymatotrichopsis omnivora, assembly GCA_016880775.1. Classification (NCBI taxonomy): domain Eukaryota; kingdom Fungi; phylum Ascomycota; class Pezizomycetes; order Pezizales; family Rhizinaceae; genus Phymatotrichopsis; species Phymatotrichopsis omnivora. The sequence goes on from JABYPW010001018.1 coordinate 658, forward strand.
TGCACCGTTGACAACCGGCCCGCAAACGTACCTAATGACCCCGATTGTTGTGTAAAGTGCAATCCCTTAACAGAGGAGAAATTAATTGGCAGTTACACAGACACGCACTCTATGTTGCATTCATCAAGCGCAACCAATGCGTTCGTGGAGCTCCCATAAACACCCCGATGCCGTCAAACGTGTGCAATAAAGCATGTAACTACGTCAGGATAACCAAAGCCATCTCTTACATATCTATAGAGCAGGTATATATATTCCTTTTTATTACGGCATGCGGCTGTCGGTGACTTTTGAATTCTGCCTGAGAATCTGACGCTTTGAGCTACATATATTCTTCTTTGCCAAATACTTGTCACAGGAATTCCTTCGCATTGCCTTTTACGACGTGGAGAATACACTGCATGCGCCCTGAGGATTCGCTGATAAGTACTAGAATAGTAACCTACATAGTATTGTGCTAGCCCGGTGCTGGATACATACCAATATTAGGGAATAGTAATTATACTCTTCTGTACCTACCAATATCAAACACCATTCAGCGCAAAATTATATATCAGTCCAAGAGCGTCGTTTTATCACTCTTTGACAGGAAGAAAGGTGCCAAACGTCAACCGAGTCATGGGATTTTTTTTTTTTTTTTTTTTTTTTCCTACTGTATAATGGAAGGCGCACAAATGTGGAACAGAAATGTCACCATTAGCTAGTCGAGGGTATACCCACAACCATCTCACAGCCGCGGAAACACCACCAATCCCCGGCATGAGAAACACACCATCGCAGAACCCCCCGGCCTGGCACACGTCACTGCGAGAAATTGAACATTGTTTTGTTCGAAGAATGTTTCCATCCCGACATCGAGCCATGTGCGAAGGACGTACAGTACTGCACTTCTCAGCTCGGTAACGGACCTTCACACATTCCGGCGATCCCTTCACTCAGATGCGCTATCAATTGACTTCACTTATACAATAAAATCGGGCATCTGGTGGGTCAAGATTAACATGGAAGATCTCATCTCATCTAACCTTGGAAGTCAACCAACGATACTCTGCGAAAAAAGTGTGGTCCTCTCTGGGGCTTCTGGAACAAGAAACCGGAAGAAAAAAAATAAAAGCACCGGAAGGGATATATCGAGTACATGCGCGTAGTACTTAGTAATGTACTAGTAACACTGTTATGCACATTCCTTGAGTCGTCGATCAGCACTGAGACTGTACATACATGTAGTTACATACTCTGCATGTGGCATGTCTAGCCTCGCATAAACTCCAATTACGCAACCTTGCAGATGCAGGGCAAGTGAGTTGCAGTCAATCAATCTTGGCTGAAACGAGTGACATCTCGTGGCAGCACGCGGCTCATATGCGCAAACCTCCAACATGGACAGCCTCGTTGATGACACATTTAAATTACATTATGCGGCTGCAAATATTATTCTTCATTATTTTTTTTCTTTCTGCTCTCAGATCATTTGGGAGGCTCTTTTGCGTGACCGTGGACGGTAAACATAGTGCGTAGTGTTTCAGATGAATCTTTTTTCTTATTGCCGCTTGGAAAAACTTTTGTCACTTCTGCTGGTTCACCTCTCAAGAGAAAAACTAATTCGGGTGCGGTAAGGCCAATGTAAAAGTACGTAACTGGCAATCAGAGGCTTAGGATACAATCGAGTTTTGATCCAATGAATGCATATAAACAGGCGTCGTTACATTCTTTACAATGGCCTGCGCCCGAATCCTTTTTCTTTCGCATGAGAAGTAAAGCGGGGGAAGTGATGATAGTTTTTGTAAGAGCAGTATATGTAATCTGGAATATTGGATCACAGGTAAAGCCGGACAAATATGTCGAAATATATAAATTAAACTACTGCGGAGACAAAAAGGACAACTACGCCCCAAATTTTCCCGAAACACGATATTTATCACTTCTTGCATTTGTCTCCGTCACGCACCCCCTGGAAATGCTGTCAATAACGGGGCTTGTCTAATTACTGCTGGTTACGGGGGTTTGTTGTCCTTGTATGGGTTGATGGGGAGAATGGGTTGGGAATACACGGTATTAGAAAGGTTTTGTTTGTTGAATATGTCCTTTGTGGCTTCGTTTTCTTTTGTGCATAAATAAATCTGTTTTCCTGCGCTTATAAGAAGAGCATCGCGATAAAGCCTCCGGGCTGCGTGGTCGGTTTCTTTACGACCGGTAGAGTTTTTTGGAGTCGTTTTTGTTTTTCTTCTTTTGAACCGATGATTGGATTTGAAATCCTTAGCCCCGTTGACTAAATCTCTTGTGTCCACGGTTCTATCGTTCTTCGGTCAGTGGTGGCTGGGGCCCGTAGCCCCTAGCAACTTCCGAAAACTTCCTATTCAGCCCGATCCCTTTCCTTCGATATATTCCTTGCATCTTGGAGGGCGGTTTTCCCGTGAGACATCCCTCACTACCCCGTTCGTAAATGTAAGAAGGCTTGGGAAAGAAATACAATTCGCAAATATATATATGTCCCATCGGAAAATATACATTATGCTTCGGAAATATATATAGGACGTAGTTAACATAACGACATATCGACTTTCGTTTCAATGTATAAGCGGTCACTTTAGGTATTGCTTATCCATGGCCGCCGTGAACAACGTGCAAACTCAGAACTTCATGTTCCAAGCTTCGAGAAAAATAGTGCAACGGTAGTAGTAAGTAACCCATGACAACCTCCTTTATCCTCCGGACACGGCAACCAAAACCCCACCCCCGAGCAGAGGTATGGTTGCTTAAAATATCTTTACATGTTAAGTACGTATACGTACATGTAATGTACATGTACACATCGTGATTGCGTAAAATTAACCGCAATATACCAAAAATTGAAGAATGTTGAAGGCGGTTTATCCTCCGGTAATGATGACCCTTCATTCCATAACGTTGTGTATTTTTCACAATCACCGCATCACCGTTTAAATACCATTGATCTTCAACAAAGGAAATGTAACTCTTGCGGGAACCCCGCCCCCTCCCTGAGTACAAATCTCTACCGCCTACTAGTTGGAAACAAAAAAACCCTCTTTCTAAGGGCTGGCCTTGATCTGAGTCATTGGGCGATATTCAGCGATCTGTAACTTGCAACAGCTATAAGATCGGAACTGGGATAGGTACAGGCTGTAAAAAATAACGCTGTGATTAATTCTCTTCGATTGGTTGGTTATAGATTTTACGATAGCGTCTTTTTATCATCGGCGAATTGTTTGATCTCTCGAAGGGAAAGTTGAAACTGTGAAATATGGAACATGGCACTGTATTTATTCTCTTCTATTGGTTGATAATTGATTTTTTGATGGTATTATCCTACCATTGACGGATTGCTCGATTTCTCGAAGGGGAAGTTGAAACTGTGAAATATGGAACATTACGCTGCAATTTGTTCTCTTCGATTGGTTGTTCAAGAACTTTATGATGGTGTCGTTCTGCCATCGGCGGAATGCTCGATCTCTCGGCGGGGAAGCTGAAAATGCCAGTGGGAACTGTTATTCGCTACTATTGCTAGTCCTTCTTTGCTAGGTAATATCATGTTTAATTTTAAAATTTAACAAGAATTGAAGAAAGCATGGGGAACGGAGTTCAGATTGATCACATAGAAGTCCTTGACCGATTGCAACATTTTCAAGGTATATATATATCCGAGTATGGTTATATTTTTACGAGGGTGTGTATATTATGAGAGATGCTATATTTGCTAAACGTACTGTGCCCTTATGTTTACCGACTGGACAATTTATACATCTACTACCTTTTTTCTATTCGGGAACTTATAATATTAGCGAGAATTCTCACAAGTTTTACAATAGCCTAAGCTATAGGTTTATTGGGCATGCGGGGGAAAAGGGAAAAAACCGGGTTTAGTATCACACTTTCAAGCATCACCCGGGACTATCAACCCCTCCCCTGCTCAACCGCCATTCCAAAATTTCGGCACCGCCAAGATTTGGAGCTTCTTTTTAATTCCAGGCCTCTTCTCTCTGCTTCGCTTTGCCAAGAAAAGTACCCTTTTGGACGTCTATCGTCCAATTTCGTACCACTATATTGAAGTCTCGGAACTAAAGAGAAATCTTTCGTAATAGCCGGCCAACGCTTCCGCCGATGGTCTCAACTAGGGGTGATCATTTCTTTGCATCGTCGAAGTGGGTGTTGAGCTGATACTGGCATTTTTTCTGCTTTCCCTATATTACTAATTATTATTTAGGGGCGGCGCCCCTTCGCAATGACAGCCGTCCTTATTCCGTTACTCGAACTTTTGGGAAACCATCTCCAATATCGTAGCTTTGGGCTGCCTGTGAGTTTCTTTTATGTCGGATTGGCGTCCGACCGGATCTCGAGACGATTGGTGAACGGCACTTGTATTTCTTCAAGGGTATTGTGTAAGCCGCGAGGATTAGGAATTACCGGCTGTTCAACTTCATGTTATATTCAGCGGATCTGCTGCGGTGCCTTGGGAAGGATTTTTGCTTGCAAGCTTTTATATTTATCTTTCAATATTTAAGCGATATGCTCGAGTTCTTTACCTTGCATTATAGATATATTAGCACAAAAGTAAAATCAAAATAATTTTTTTTTTAAAAAAAAAAAAAAAAAGAATAACGAAAAGGATAAGAAATATAATATATATATAATATAAAAAAGCACGGTGTCATAAAGATTTGCATGCGGACAAAGATTTAGCTGTCATGGCAGTGCCTGAAGAAATGTGAATGTATAAGAAAAAAAATGGGAATGGAAAATAAACCGATGTATTGCTAAACATTGGGGTTGAAATTTTGCGAATTCCGACTACATTCATGAACAGAGCGACGGGTAACATACTAGAAAAAATATAAAATAGAAAAGTAAATGCTAAAAACTTAAAATAAAAAAGATGAAAGAAAAGAAAAGAAAAATGAAAAGTTTACTTGGAACATTTCTGCCGAGGAAGCCAGCCATCCTCCTCTGATACGTATGCACGCCCAAATGACCTAGCCTGCAGCTTGAAGTTTTCACACATGCAATCCAGATGTATCAGAGGGATACGTTTGTCTGGCAACTATTTCCTATAGAAAGAAATCGAAAATAACACGAGCACCGCAAAAGTACGTCTTCTCTGCAAATAGGAAAATTACATCACACTCTCAAGATTACCGAAGTGGAAGAAAAAGAGGGAACGAATGAAACATTCAACAGCTAGACGCCATAAAAAAAAACAAAAACGGAACTGTCATCCGCAGGTAACTCAGATATCGATACAAAGCTGAGGTTGTATAGTTTTTGCAAGAAGAGAAGGAGAGAAGGAAGACGTATAAGCGAAATTCGGATCGGATGGAAGAAAGTACCAACTCAATCATCGGGAAATGTTATATTTTTCACTTAGCTCTTTCTCCCAACCCACAACCTCCTACTCCAAAATAAAGGAAAACAAAACAGAGCAAAACAAAATAAGGCGAAGCAACGTAAAGTAAAACAAAACAAAAAAAAGAAGAAGCGATAATAAATAATTTAAAAGCCAAGCCAAGCCACAAGCAAGCAAATGATTCTCCGAACGCGTTGTAGTGGGATAACGTGCAAATAATTGGTACTCGCTTGTTAACTGGTAACGCGAGTTCGGAATCGAAGGGCCGCCTATCATAGTTTTCGCCATAACAATTTTCCCATTACCTAACTCCTTTAACCGGAAGCAACTTCACCACCTCATTCCCTTTTTCCGTAGTGAAATCCGAAGCAGTTTGCTAATTGCCATTAACGACATCTACATCTGCTCCGAGTTCCAGTAGTCTCTGCGCCAGCAAATGACTTCCCGTCTCCGTCGTAACGTGTAATGGCGTATTCCTGGTCGAGTCTTTCGTTGTTATGGTTTGGCTGCATCCGTCTTTCATGAGTAACCTCAGTATTTCAACCGGTTGGCTTTGATCCACCTCTTTTGGAGTTTGGATACTCCCTGTCTTAACGATTGTTGAAAAAATGAGGTCATCCGAATCCTGAATGTTGCATTGACTGTTGCAAATGGCTCTGATTTGGTGGTCGGCGTCCTCCAAAATTTTGAGGCTGTTAGGTCTTTTCTCAGGAACTACTGACAGGCATTCGCGGACAAGGTCATCGATAGCTGCAAATCCGCGGTTTTTCGGTAGTCTCTCAATTGTCCCTTGTTCACACGAACAGGCAAGTCAGCTCACGAAAATCCAATTGAAAAGCGAATCCAAGCGTGTGCACGTATTAAACTTACGACCTAAGGAATAGATATCCGCTTTGATAGACCATTTTGAATCATCTCGTGCAATTTCCTTAAAAAAAATTACTAATTAGCATTCCGAGTTTGAAACCGCAACCTTTAATAACACACCGGTGCCATATATCCAGCTGGGCCAACATTAGTTCCATGGATACTCAAATCTGGCATATATAGTTTTCCAAGCCCAAAATCGCACAATTTCACGTTAATTCCATCTGCGGATATGTTCGATACCAGTACTGCGCCAATGATCAGAAACAACGCTACAACATAGTCAAGGCAATATAACCATACGGTATAAACATACCATTACTGGGCTTTATGTCTCTATGAAGGATTGCTTCCCAGGATTCCTTTCGGCAGAAGCAATTTTTTTCGGTGTCAATTGCAAGTCCATGATGTAGGTAGGCGAGTGCTGCCGCTATTTGATAGAGGATTTTCCACGTAATTTGTAGCGTCAGTGTTTTCTTGCCTCTTCTCTCCAATGTCAGTGTCAAAATGTCGGCACGCGTGAAGGTCAAACGAAAGACTTACGTAGAGACGTCATGAATGAACCTCGACAGGTCTCCTCCATCGCAGTATTCCATATAAAATCGAGCCATGTGGTTCGGTTCATCCCACTGGAAAGAAGTGAGGTGGGCGATATTCGGGTGAGCTACTATCCTTAGCAAAGAGTATTTTTGCTTGATAGTCTTTAGTACGATATCGCGACGGTGGGCATCCGAGAACCCGTAGAATATTTCTTTACAAACTAATTGCTCTCCGCCGGACCGTCTCCGAATTAGCCATGCATCGGCGAACGCTCCTCGCCCTAGATGCTTGACCTTGTCGAAAATTGTATCATTATATCTCACCCATCCATGAGGACGTTCATAATTCTCGCCAAGCGCTGTCCCTCGGCCTCGTATTTTCAAGATCATCAGAAAAATGTCTTTTGCCTCTTTCTTACGCCCTTGGTGGAGATAAGCATTCGCAAGGCGATACATCACGGCCACAGTTTCCGGATGACTTTTCCCCAACACTCTTACTCTCGCCTCCTTAACCTGCAAATAAATGTCTATCGCTGCCTGTGCTTTTCCTAGGCGCTCGTAAGTTGCAGCAAGATCTTTCATCACAGCCAAGGTATCTGGATGGTCTTCCCTAGACACCCTTCTTCTCGTCTCTATAACTTGCAAAAAAATACGCTTCGCCTCCTCCAGACGTCCTTCGTCCCGATACTTTGCAGCAAGGTTATATATCGCCGTCAATTCTTTCAAATTAACATTTTGCCGCAGTAGTAGCTCCATTAATTTTTCGTCCCCTTTCTCCGCTGCTAAAATCAATGCAGTCTGCTTATTGTCATTAGCAGTATCCACCTTTACCTCGAGTTCCAGTAGTCTCTGCGCCAATATAAGATTTCCGGTTGCTGCTGCAACGTGTATTGGCGTATTTTTTGCCGGGCCTGAGCACATGTCCAAGTCACCACCGTCTTCGATGAGTAACTTCAATCTTTCAACCGGCTGGTTTTGGTGCACCCCCTCTGGAGTTTGAATGCTTCCTATACCAACGATTGTTGAAAACATGCATTCTTCCCATCCTTTAATGATGCAGGAACTTTTGCTATTGGCGGCGTTGATTTGACGTCCAGCGACCTCCAGAATATTGAGGCTGCTTGGTCGGTTCTCAGGTACTTTTGACAGACATTTGCGAACAAGGTCATTGATGGCCTCAAAATCACGATTTTTTGAGAGTTCCTCAATTGTCCCTTATTCGACACAAACGAACTAGTTAGCCATCGTACTTTTGCATTCGAAAAAAGATTATAAATATGTTGCATTTGGCGCATCCAGTCATAAAACTCACGCCCCAAGGAATATATATCTGCTTTTAATGACCACTTTGGATCATCCTGCGCAATTTCCTAAGAAATCATTAGTTTTCCATAGTTTTGATTTCTAAAAGTCGGACCCGAATCACATTACGTACCGGTGCTTCATATCCGTTCAATTGTATCGGTACATGCAGTTTACCGAAGGCAAAGTTACACAATTTCGCCTTAATACTTTCGGCGTCAGGCGGAGGAATTGAAAGTAGTACTGGAGTGAGAGATATGTCAAAACTAAGGGTACGGAAGGAAAACGGTAAGATATACTACCATTTTCGGGTTTTATATCTTTGTGTAATATTACTTTCCAGCTCTTTTCTACGAAGAAACGATTATCCTTGTCAACGGCAAGGCCGTGATGTAAGTATGCAAGTGCTGCACCCATTTGAAAAATAATTTTCCACGCAGTATCTTCCGTCAATGACCTCTCTCCGCTTTCCACCATATTAGTGTCGAACTATCAATCCATGTAAAGGTAATCGGGTGGTAAGAACGTACACGCTGACGTCCCTGATGAAGTTCGATAGGTCTTCTCCATCACAATATTCCATATAAATTCGAGCCTTGTTCGTTTCGTCGCATTCGAAAGAAGTGAATCGAATGATATTCGGGTGAGCTGGTATCTCAAGCAAAGAGTTTTCTTGTATAATAGCCTTCAGTACGGCTTCACGGCGGACGGCGTCTTCATAGAACATTTCTTTACAGATGAGCTGTTGCCGTGCGTGAGATTCACTTTTGACCAGCCATGTATCACCCAATGATCCTCGTCCAAGATATCGGACTTTTCTGAATTTAGTGTTTTCACGGTATAGCGGTGGCAAGTCTTGCGGCAATAAATCATCGTTCTCGGCGTTTCCATGTTGCAGACCCTGTGGTAAGCAAACAAAGTTAAATCTGCATATTATATGACAAAACTGATCTTGTATACACAAATATCATCATATCGAGCAAGTGAAGGAGGCTCACATAAAACACGTCAAGGATATGCTGAATATGATTCACTCCTGTCTCTAACTCTAGAGGATTGTCGCCCCGAAAATCGTTTTCAACAATAGTCAAACATTTTACCACAAGATTTGCCACGGAAACGCCGACAATATTAGGCAACTCTGTCTCTGCTATATCTATCAAGACCTTTTGGACGACCGAAGGCTTCCTTGTCATCTTCTGGGTATCTCCTTTGAAGTCCTCCCCAACCAGACTCAGGCCGATTGCTCTTAATTGATATGACTGACTTACATCATTTTCCTCTACAAATGTCTTCCAGAGAAATATTTCCAGCATACAGACACCAAGACTGTATATATCGTAACTCATAGTATATTCATCTTCCGCCGTGCTCCCTTGGCGTCTTGGATGCTGATAGATCCCACGTTTCCAGTCATCATGGCCCACGAAGGAAATAGGATCCGCCGGATCCCGAGCAAGCTCCCAGTTTGTGAGAAAGAGGGTGCGGAAGTGTTGACAATCGAGTGTGTTTGCATTGGCGTTTCTCGGAGGTAAGAGAATAAGGTTCTCCGGCCGAATATTTTTGTGAACGATGCCGAGGTTGTGGGTGAATAAAACAGCCTTTGCCAATTGGCCGCAGATATCAAATCGGTAAGTTAACGGGGGTGACCTGACGGCCGAGTCGAGAAGGAAATTATGTAGCGATCGAGGATGGCCAAGGTCAGAGGGTATTGCGAAAACAAGCTCGTAAGAATTACGACATGCGGCATTTCGATAACCGACGAGCCTCGGAATCCCAATATGAGGCCCCGCCTTAACAAGCTTTGAAGCAAGGGCTTTGATATCTTTTTCGTTATCCAATTTGTTGCGGCCGCTATGATAGTATCCCCGACCTTCAAGAATAAAGTTTCCTGTACTAGATATATCCCTTCCAGCCTCGCAGTTCCTGAGATTTCCCTCCACGATGAAGATATTCGAATGCAGGAGTACGATACCGGGTTGCTCAGATGTTTCTCCGCCTATAATCTCAAATTGGTCAGACTCTAGGAGGAGTTGTGATGGAACCAATCTTCCGTGGATGTCGAGGCTGCTCATCAACGATGACAATTTCTTCCCCTGCTTCTGAAGGCTCCAAACAGCCTCGCATACCTTTATCAAAGGTAGTAACTTCCGAAATGCAGCACCCTTCTTTATGTATTTATCCAGCAAATTGTCTGCGGCCATGAGATCAGTTCGAAACTTAATAATGTAGGCGTCAATATGTGCTTTCAATTGCGTATCAAGGTTGGGGTCATCCATGGCGGCTGTGCCATTCTTGAGGTTGTCTTTCAGTTGACAGCTTACGTAGGTTCCGAAATCCCCTAGTTTCCTGATGGCAGACGGTGCTTTGTTGTAATTTTCAACTTTTGTAATGATGGTGCTACTGACCTTGATAATCGAATCGATTACTCCCGGATCCTGTGATTTAAAGACAGCGTCCATATTCGAAATTTTAACGAAGTCGAGTCCAATTCTGCAGACTGCACGCGTACTCGTGGGAGCGGGAAATGCTGCAGAACGTATTTATAGTCGTGAAGGTACTGCTCAAGGTTGCATTCAACTAGAGATAACATCGGAGGGGAGACAAGTAACGCCGTGCTTATATGTGTTTAGCTAAAGTTGGTATGTCAAGCCCTAACTCATGAAGGCTAAAGGAATGTCTTACTTATGCATGACACTTGACTTACGTATCATCTGTATCATTACTTGAGTAAAAAAAAAAACTGAAACCCGAGACCATCATACCGGCTTTGTTCTTGGGTGTGAGGGTAAATGACCGCAACCCTTTCTGAGCCAATCGTTCTATGTGGGCGCAAGATCAGCCCAATAGAATAGGGTTGCGATCACTTTTTTCCTCACAATAACGAGCGGGAAAAGCGCTAATAGGGGCAGAGCAGCCCTGTATCAATGGGCGTTGTACCATCAAATTTTATCAGATTGCGATCACTTTTGTGCACACCCGAGTTCAGTATTTACTATTCTGTATTTAGTAGCCGAGCTCTGTTGATTCGTGCTGGTTTCAGTGGTTCACGGGATGCCTGACACAAGTGCAGGCATTTTGATCGCCGACCATCGCGGGTAGGACAATTAAAGCGTCGAATTTTTAGCGCCTTGGCTGCATTATTGAGGGGCATCAACCTAGCCTAATTAAAATGTTTTAACCTCGCAAATATAAAATGGATACCACTCGGCATGGAACACTAGTAAAAATATAGGCATTGCATTGCCTATCATAAGCTATTTTTAGCGGTTTCATTCTTTGGGGTGCATAGAAATCTATTTATGCAATTTTACTCAGACCTTAAACGATAACACAGAAGGACTGACGTCTTGCAAAAAGACTCTTAAAACAGCGGATTTCAGATTAGATCAGGGCAAACGACCATTTTCTTTTGCGAGAAAATTCTGCGTAATGTCTGGGAAATAATAATCGATAATCCATATTGTCCATATTATATTTCGCACCACTCACACCACCTTACTCGGGTACATGCTAGTACATCAACAAAAATTGAGACGAAACTTTATTGCTCCCGAGCACAGAGCTACATGACATTGAACAAGAAAAGTAAAAAAAAAAAAAAAAAAAATTGCTCCCAACGACCATGCAAAATCTGCTTTGGATTCACGTACATATGACTATTCCAGCAAGACGTGGATATTAATGATGGACTATATATTATTCCAGACGTGATGAAAAATCTTTCTCCCTAAAGAAAATGGTCGTTTGCCCTAATCCAATCTGAAATCCGCTGTTTTAGGAATCTTTTGTGATTACATAATAATATGCCGGTATGGGAGTCTTTTCGCAAAATCCGCTGGCATGGGGAGTCTTTTGCCGTAAAACTATTCCCAAGAAATTCTATATTCACACAAGATCACATAATAAGGAAATCCATGAGATGCTTGATGCGTAAAGCCTTACATAATCAACAATTTTATTTATGTCGGATGAACACGGACCGGATCTCAAAGTGATTGGGAAATGGCACCTGGATTTCTCTGAGGGTATTGTGTAAACCGCGAGGGTCAGGAGTTAACAGCTTTTCAACCTCTTGTTATATTTAGCAGATCTGCTGCGGTGTCTTGGGGAGGAATTTTTGCTTGCAAAGTTTTATACTTTCCTTCCTTATCTAAGCCACACGCTCAAATTTGACTTGCGTTATGTATATTAGCACAAAAGCACAAAAGCAAGACCAAAAAAACAAAGTAAAATAAAATAAAATAACGACGAAAACAAGTTCAAATTTAAATTTAAATTTATTTTTGACACTTTTTTCTTTTCTTTTCTTTTTTTTTTTTTTAATATTCTCGGTTTATTCCTTTCCATATTTTTTTCGTGCAGGTTAGGTCTTGAGATCGCGGTGGGATGCTACCTCAACGGATTGGGTGCAATGAGAATTTTTGCAAGTTTCTATGGAAGATTGAATTGGGAGAGCTAGAGATATCCGTAGTATATGAGATCGGGTATATATCGTTAGCGTTGACTTTAGTATTGCTGGCACTTGTTTTGAGGAAATTTCGTAGCGCGCAGAGAAGAGATTTCTTAGAGAGAGGAATCTGTAATTTCGGGAGTCGGGTTAACTTTTTTTTTTTTTTTTTTAAAAAAGAAATAAATAAAAATAAAAATCACTGCGCGGTATACAGGGAAAGCTATCTAACTAACTGGCATGCGTATTATGATGTTTTTGAATTGAGTTAAATATTGGGAGCTGCGGGTTGTGAACGAGTGATATTCTGTGAAGAGGCTGCGAATCCATGTGACTGTCGTAGCATTCTCTATATCGTTTTTGCTCGGTACAATTAGGTGTGGATATGTACGGCAAGTACAAGAGCTCTTTCATAACCAACACCCAAATCTCTTATTCCGTCTCGTACCTTCAGAGTATCCTACAAATCTTTCTTCATCTCTGCTCTTATCCTCTTCACCATCGTCTCCAATTCCGTCTCCCCGTCCTTCCGAAACCTCGTCACCTTCTTGATGTTCTTTAGCGTCAGGTCCGTCAAGTCCTTATTCTCACTTTGGCACTTGGCCAGCGTCTTCGCCGTCATCGCGAACCGTATGTCTTTGGGGCCGTCCACGAGCTCTAGAATTGCAGAGGGAGCTTGATCCGATTTCAGAGGTTCGATATGGAGTAGGCGGGTGCAGCCGCCGGGACGGTCACGGTAGCGTTCGGCGAAGATATCGAAGAGTTTGGGGACCATCTCGTGGGGTCTCTGGTCGTCCATTAGTGTCATAAAGTTAAAATATTTTATGGAGAAACCGACAAAGAAGATTTGATGCGCACGGCGTTTGGAAGCAACGGTATTCTTTTTTCCAAGCGTAATGAGCTTCTCTGCGAGTCTCTGCGCTTCTTTGGCTTTGGCGTACGTTGTCGAGATAGACTCGTGGTCGAAGAGGGAGGTGACAAGGTTTCGTAGGAGGGCTTGTCGGTGACTGGACTTTCGTCCCAACATACGGTGTTTAGGGTATTTGGCCATTGTGAGTGGTGGCGGGGATGATGAAAGGCGGGATGATCAGAACGAAACGGAGTGTACGATTAAGGTGAGCGCTTGCTTGGCGGGGTTAGCCAAGAGCCGCAACGATAAACAATGGTGCCTTTTCTTGGCGTTCGTTGACTACACGTCAGCTTGGAGTTAAATTACACCTCAACACAAGGTGGATTTCGGATCGCAACCTACGAACCGGACATTGAGAAAGGGGCCTAGAAAAAAAACAAAAAACAATTTCAAATGGTTTACCAGCCGTATCGAGTGCAGTGCGTCTCCTCAACTCGGGGGTGGCTTCGTGCTTGAATTCCCAACGAATGTAAGCTGCTTTTCTGCCCATTGCCACCAGACTGGAAAGAGCTTTTTTTGCTAATTGCTTTCAGCTTCGAAATTCTACGCCATTCACGCTGATTGCCCAACAGTATTGCCTCCGTCACGAATTGCCTGCAATCTTACAAGTTCTCTGAACTATAAAAAACTCGCCCTGCAACTGGACTTCCTGGGCCGTATCTGGAAGAATCGAACCTAATGATATCGCAAACGAAAAGTTTGGATCCATTCGTGAGTTAACTTTTGCCATTCGGAAAGCCGCCAATCACGGCTTCGAGGGATGGAAATCGAGATAGGTCAATGTTACAGCATGGGCTATGGGTGCGGTGAGCGGTGATGTTGGAATTGGACTACTGCGAGAGATAAGAATGTAGGGGGTGGATTATGACAGTGGATGGGAAATCGTGGTGCCGAAGGTCATACTGGGGATGAGTTTAACCCGGCATGGAGCTTTGGGGCGCCAGTGAGACATTTTCACATTCGTGATTGGAAGGAATTGAGCAGAGTATGTGTATTCAGAGAACATCTCCACTTCTACAACTTTTTCTGTCCGTCGAGAGATTAGGCTCATTGGACATCACGCTTTCTAAAAGATGGTTGGATCCTGGGCACTTGTAGCAGCGTCGAACCAGGCAAGGGCTGTTGACGGATTTGGTCGTGGAATGGGTGGATCTAAGGATGAGAAAGAGGGCGTGGAGCATTGAGTATTGGCAGCATGGAGAGGGGAGGATTGAACTTTAACGTTGGAGTTTTTTTTGAGAGTATTGGGAGTTGGTTTTTCCTTACGAGTGATAATGCATGAAGCGGTCTGTTAGCGATATAGCTTCAGAACGTTTTAGTCTATTCTCGCAGGAATTTCCTCACCACATTCTGCCGTTTCTCGGAAACTGTCCAATGGGAACAATCCACTACAGTTCTTTGAGATCCGTATATATTCACAAACCTCTCGCCGTTTAACATCGCGGAACTTGGGGGTGGACCACTAAATATCTCCGCCCTTGCATTCCGAACTAAGGGCTTCATGTTATTTTCTAACGAAGAGGATGTGTCCCCTGAAGCCGATGATAGATTGTATGTAGCTGCGTTGAGCATTAGTGACCGGCTTACCGTCTTCCTGGGTCTCTGCTGCACCGGGCGTGTACGGGAGAGTTTCGTTCCTGTGTTATCGTGTGGAGGGGGTAGAAATCAGCCCAGAATTCTCAAGAAAAGCGTGGAACTTGAAAGCGACCGCTACGTTATAGAATCCGATTCCGAAGCTACCCTTGGCCCCAGTGAAGAATCGGAGATTGATGAACCACCAGTAAACGAGGAATATTTATACGTTTCACCGAAGAACAGTCTTCCCATCTAAATACAAATATGCCTACATAAACGGCGAAGACTCACTCCTTCCCCTGCCAACAGAAAACGGAGAATGTTAATACTCCGTAGCAGACTACATCCAATCCTTGGAATCCAACTTAATAATAGAGGGGGGAGTTCTGGGAACTTGTCTGTGGCTTCCGCGGTCGCTTGACCTTAACTTGATATATGCGTTATGGGTAAACATGGAAAGCAAATTAAGAGAAACTTATGGTCGGATTGAAGTTCTGGAGATTAAGACGTTTTGAAAGTTACTTG
Source organism: Phymatotrichopsis omnivora (assembly GCA_016880775.1). Taxonomy (NCBI): domain Eukaryota; kingdom Fungi; phylum Ascomycota; class Pezizomycetes; order Pezizales; family Rhizinaceae; genus Phymatotrichopsis; species Phymatotrichopsis omnivora. The sequence goes on from JABYPW010001018.1 coordinate 16,185, forward strand.
GGAGAATCTTACTACTACTTGTGGAAACGCTATACTGTATTTCCCCCCCCTTCAGATGCATATACTATTTGACTGAAGAAAAGTCACAAGGAAAGGTATATATTGTGTAAGCACGTAATAAAACTCTCTAACTTGAGCATGGTTATCTTGGAGAGAGAGAGAGAGAGAGAGAGAGAGACATCTTATTCGCATTTTGTTAAGGTATTGTTGTCTCATGGGAGAACCGTCGTCCGAGGTGTAAGGAATAAAATGGCGGAAAGGGGAGGACGGGGTTTAACATGAGATATTCGGAAGTTGCTAGAGGCTACGGACCTGGTAGCTTGTTCCAAATACACATGTAAAGATTTAAATTAACACCGCGGCATAAACCCTCGCGGTGGACGAGTGTTGAGCGTAGCTCGTAGCATTGGTATATCAGCTTCCGCATTCGTCACACCTTTCTAACAGAACATACTCTCTGTCGCCTGCATTTATTTGTCGGATTTAAGCTGTAAAGATGATGCACAACGGAGAATTTGCTAACTCCTGCTTCCTTCCCGGAAGGGGTTCCATGGCCATACCTTCTGGCCACCGTGTATGCAGAGTCAGGTGAGGAGATGGCGGATGTCGGTGGGATACGATCACGTGTCATTCGTTGTTTCGATTATTGGTTGGAACTTGGAGTGTAGAACGGATCGACAGACGACGTGTGGGAGCCCTGCTGACCTGCAAGGATCTCCGTGCTCTAAGCGGTTGTTTGTGTATACCGAATCCGCATTTGATGGTGGGGGAGCGCAACTACGGTACGGTACGGTATTTAGCTGTGCGTATCTGCATACTTGTGCTGTACGTGTGCATGTACTCGAAGCCTGTAAAGAAAGCTCAGCTCCATTACATTCGCATGTGATTTATCCCAAAGCAGATGGCGGTGGGTTGGCTGCCAGGGTGTGGAGGGCCTGGCGCTGGCCACTCTGGGCTATCCCAACAATAACCAAACGCGGTGAAACAGGCGGCACCCTTCGGTGATGGAGAAAAAAAAAAAAGAAGGGAGATGTGCGGGGAAGGAGCTTCGAGGTGCGTATTTCCAGGCGTAAAGTGAGCATTGAGCTTCGAGGTGCGTATCTCCACGCATAAAGCGAGTATTGAACTGGCACCCACGCCTCGCGTTCAAGGGTACCTGAGAAATCGGCCACGGAACCCCGAACGCCGCACCGCTGTCCAGACCGTTGCTAGCCAGGGACTGCGAAGTCGCGAATTGCGGCCCCGTGAGAGAGAGCTCCAAACACGGAGACCTCGCTGGGACGGCAAGGATCGCGGTGCATCCGCGGGAGCATCTGTGCGCAAGCTCGCTGGGCTCAAAAACACGGCTCCGCGTGCGTTGGTCTCTTGCATGCTGCCCCCCCCGCCCTCCACGCTCCGCCGGCCCCGGGCAAATTGCTTGGAAATAAATAGACTCTCCGGCCCACGGCATTTTGCGAGGTCCGGGTGCTTGCAACACTGCGACGACTCCCAACCCCCCCCCAAAACAAACACGGCTGCATAGTTCCCCCGATCCCACGAAACCGCTGCATTAAATTGCTCCCGCTCCCTCCACTCCCTGCACACAGCTCCCGACCCGACACCGCTCGACGTCGTCGTGGGACGCCTCCCAACCCAAACACTTCCTCTCCGCTACCGGCACGTGCAAACCGCCATGTCTTCTCCACCGCTAATCCGACCCATCCCTCGCCGGCCGTTCGATCTCCCTGAGGACGTCGAGACTCCTCCTCCGTCCAGCGGCGTATCCACCCCCTTCGATTCCAGCAAACGCTCAAAATCTACGCTTTCGCTGACGACCTCGACGCTGTTTGGCATTTACTCGCATTCATACGACGATGCTGGCTCTCCGCAGAGTCCGCAAATGTCGCGGAATCCCTCCACGTTGAACATTGCCGAAGCGTTTGCTCCGAAACAGCCTCTTCCAGCTCCTCCTCAGAACAGGTCCTCCATGTTGAATGCCGAGGAGAAGAAACATAAGATTCCAAAACCTATGCCACCCATCGGTCTCAGGCTGTTGAAGATTACGGCGTTGTTCATACTCGGCGTGGCTTACGGGGGAATCGTTATTTGTTTCGATAGCAGTCTATCCGGGATGGCTTTCAAGTTCGACCGGTACTCGTGGCGGTACCTCTGTCTGTGGGGACTTGCTGGTGTAGCCTTGGGAAGTTTGTTGCCTTGGCTTGATGGAGACGAAGTTGATGGCACTGTGGTTGCCGGCGGAAAGTGGGATTGGAATCCGGTGGTTAGAAGCTTTGGAGCATTCGTCGGAATTGCTTTTGCTATTGTTTGTTGCACCTTCCCCC
>JABYPW010001019.1:0-18495 GCA_016880775.1 Phymatotrichopsis omnivora
CAACCCGCAAGCCTGACACCGCTGCGCCTGAAAGACACTCGGTTTTGCCCCAAGTTCTTCAATCTCCTGTTTCTTCTTCTCCGTCTCTGCTTTATACGTTTCAATCATTTTCCGGTTCTGTTTTTTCGCCCCTTAGCAATCGTTCTTGAATGAAACAAATCACAACACAAATTTAAGAAGGGGGCTTTACATTCTGAATCGCACGTCGTTCCCGCTCGATAGTCTCCCCGAGATACCGCTTCACCATGCCGACTGTGGCAACAGCGTTCGTACTCAACGTTTGTACGACTTCCAGGGGCTTCATTAAGCCCTGGGCATCGATTACTCTCAACACTCTCTCCAACTCAGTCTCGCCGGCCTCTGCAAGGACTTTAGGACTGCTGGTGAAGTATGCCAACGCTGCGGGATACAGTTGAGGTTCCTCGGCACCATATTTCTTCAATGCGCGGATTGCACCCGCGGTGTCTCCGGCGGAACAACAAGACCGGAAGATATCGAATCGAAGACCTTGTTTTTCTCTCACAAGCACAGTCCCATCACGGAAGCTAGATAAATGCGACAGCAAAAGAACATTCGAAGTGTCGATCAAGTTCTTTAAATGTGTTAGAAAACTTGACAAAGCGAATGATGTCCAGCGAAGCCAGAATTACCTCTTTACTTTCAATAATCTTCTTTGCCTTTGCCTCCCACTTTTCCTTCTCGTCCTTCTGATCCGCTTCGTTTGCCCGTTGGAGATATATCTCGAAAAGTGTTGTATATATATCGACTCGATCACTCTCATCCAGTCCTCCGCTCGACTCGCCATGTTCGAGGATTTTCTCCAGGAATACCACAAACTCCTTCGGATGCTCCACGAACGATGAAAACGCCGTTCTGGGTTTTGGTATCTTATAAGGCTTCGGTAAATCAAGTGGGACGGCCATCGCCTCCCCGGCAGATACCGGCCGATCGGCGGCATTTTGCAGGCTGGTTGGAGTATTGGATGCAGAGGGTCCTCCGCCCATGTATGGTAATGTCGTTAGTAAAGAGGCATTGAGATACGTCTGGAGACGTCCTTCGTGTTGCTGTTGTGCTGGCACCTCTAAAGCCTCTTCTTTTTTCCGTGGAACATAGCGTCCGGTGTAATATTCAATGAAGAAATCGGTTGCGGCTTGAGGAGCGTGTTTCAGAAATCTTCGCGAATATTTCATAAAGTTCGGATATGCCTGGAATTTAAGTTAGAATGGTGATATTATGAAAAGTCCAGGCAGGGCTTTACAATTTCTGCATCCATTCTCATGACATATAACAGCGCTTCTCTAATCCTCTCCAGATTTTCCACCAACACACTCACTACGACCTCGTGTTCGCCTTGCTTTTCCGCCAAATATACCGCCTGTTCGTAGTATCCTGCTTGCCTACACATAGCAATAGCTGTATCCACATCGAACCTCAGCCCTTCTCCCGAGGTTTGCTTGATAAAACTTTCGAGCTTATCAATATCCTTCAGTTTTGCGTAGCAATTCAACAGAAGAGTCGTATGGTCCGACGTCGCAATATCGTGGCGATGCAACTCCTCCAAATACTCAATCAGATTGTGTATCCGCTGCGTATCCAAAAACTTCCGGATAACCGTGCTAACGCCCTCCTCACCCGAAGGCCCGAGGGCTTTGATATACCACTGCATAGCACTATCCCAATCGCCCTTGGTATAAAGATAATCTGCGTATCGCCGGTATATCCCCCTCAACTTTCCATCACCGACTCTTGCCTTCTGGGCAAGGTTGATAGCCAAGACGTAAAGATTTCGTGCGTAAAGAATGTCCAGTTTCTCTTGAAGACTGACCTCATGATACCGATATAATTTACCGTCGAGAGTCAAAACGAACATGTCGCCCCACGAATTGAAGATATATCTCACCCCCGAAAGCATGCGTTCCGAATGCGCGACAAACTTCAGTTCTGTATCCAAAAGCGTAAATTTGGTCATGTCAAATAGATCATCTCCACCAGACCCAGAAGCTCCTTTCTCAACGGTAACTAAACGCTTCAGTGAATCCGACACTGATCCTGATCGCTGCGGGATGGCCGTTGATGGACGCGATACTGGGGGGGACACAAGTGAGATGTAATTTCGCAGGATATTGACCATCTTTTTAGGTCCTTCATATGCGTAACAGGCGCCACGCCCATTAGGCCCATAAAAGTAGATGGCATCGTCTCTGGCAGCCACTATGTCACTTCCACCACCAGCCAGAGCTCTTTCTTCGGACATGAAATCCATCGCCGATGTCATGCATCCCACTCCGCATCCTTGTGATTCCAGTATTCGAGCAGGCTGACCAGTGCCTTTCCCAGCGGTTATTAAAGTAAGTATCCGTCCAGTGGTGGAAACGTAAAGAGTTTCACCGCCATCGACGATACCAGAGTGCCGGTTATTCGTTGCTTGAGGCGGGGGCGAAAAGCAGAGGTTGGTGATGGGTTCTTCAGACTCAAATATTATGCGCTGTTTGGCCCCTCGGTCGTGAATCAGGTCTCCACGGATAAGCGCAATTGATCCGTTGGCAAAACCAACAGCCAGGAGCGATAAGGAAGGCGTAGCAGCAAATGCAGATATCTGCATACGCCCGGTCAGACTACGGATTATTTTTTTTTTCCACGGAATTCAACACTCAAACGAAAGTTGGACTGTAACTGACTGGAAATAGTTTTTTCCCATTATTAATCGTCAAAGTACTTTGGCACCGTGGCAACCCCGTCTTCTTCTCCGTCTTATCCAACGCCCATACCTTCAGAACTGGGTCCGAACTTAAGTCCTCAGTAATCGTCACCAAAAGGCTTGTCCCTTCAACCTGTTTTAGGTGAGTGACTGTGCCGCTGTGGTCGATATCCTGCTCATGCGTCGGAAATGTTCGGACGACCTTGAAGGTGTTATTGATGACATGAACGTGGCCAGTCGACGTGCCGATAAATAGGTTATCGGAGCCGGCAGTAAGGGAAGTTATATCCGCACCCTGCTTTGGGTTAGAAAGTTCGGGGAAACTTGTTGGAAGAGTTTGAGGGAAGGCGAACCTCGAACAGCGGAGGTGAGCCGTCTGGCTCGTCGGCAGGCTTCACGGCGGTGACGGTGAAGAAATTGAACGATTTCCACTAAAGGGAGAGGTCAGTGTGTATCCTTATAAAAAGTCGAGTGGATGGAGGGCAAACCGAAGTCAGGGCCATTGCGGGGGTTCAAGGAGCAAATATGGTATCCGGAGCTTCGAAAGTGTGTGTTGCCATCTACTTTACGGGTGGTGCAGACTGCAGTGCTGCTCTAGCTGCGTAGAGGCTTGGCTTGTTGATGTCACAGTTGAAGGATGCAGGGGGGCACTTCGCTACCCCAGCACACCGGAGCAAAATGTAACAATTACATGTACATGTACTAGGGTACGGAAAAAAGTGATCGCAATGCATGAGTGGCGAAGTCACTGCGCCTGAGTGGATGAGTGACTTTGCCACTGCCAAGACGGGGTCATTTATTGTTGTAACCAAGTACATGTACCTTTGTTTTCCCGCGCCTGGTATTACATGTACCTACTGCTAGGCCACTAACCCGAAGGCTGAGGCCACGTGCGAGCGAGAAGCCGCCTGGTGAGCTTTCCTATCGACCTACCATGTAACATGCAACACGTAACATATACATGTATATATATGTACTAGTACATGTATGTATGTATGCATGTTACTGCTCTCATCCATTTTATCCGTTTGCTTTCTGACTTTGCCATTTTCTATACTTGTAGCGACTTGTACGGTGTGCGAGTATTCCGTGTTTGCACTGGGTCTAATAAGGCTTCGACAAAGGCAGACCGAATCAAGCACTCTACACGCAGAGCACTCTACGTGTATGTATATTCTCGATCAAACGGAGGGACTCCGAAGATGCATCGACTCAATTGTTTACTCATTCGTATTGTTTATATGCATGGACTCAATTTTGGGAAACAGATTTATACCTGCTAATTCTAGGCAGCTGACGACGAACCTCAGCCACAAAGCGGTGAGGAACTATGTATAGAGTACTAGTATGTACTAGTACTAATAGCACTGCTCATGGGACGCCACACCCACACCCACACCTTAAGTAAGGGCCACGAGTTCACTTGCGTCGGCAAGAAGCTTGCGCTGCAACCAGCAAAATAAGTACATGTATACAATATCTAGGGAGCAGCTCTCCATCCGAGACCTTCCACCACCACAAAGCTGTTGAGGGGAGCTCGCTCCATTGGGTAATCCAAAGCACATAATTGGAAACGAAGCAACGCGACCCTTTGACCACCTGCAGCCACACTCAGCTATACTTACCGCCGCCGCCTTTTATTGTACCAATTTTGGCCCATGCGCTTCTCGTGAAGGATCGACTCGAATTCGCCCTCATCCCCCTTTCTCGAACTTTGGAAATATCGACATTTTTGACTGCGACCTCGCGATGCGCTTTGCTTCCGCTTCCCTATGGCTCGCCATTCTTCGATTGTCATTTTTTAGCTGCGCAGATGCGAAGACAGCGCTGCGTCCCCGCGATTATGAATCGCGAGACTACTATGCTCTGCATTTAACACCTGGTGTATCGCCGGAGGAAATAGGTCGACTGCTGGGGCTGGAGCATGAAGGAATAATAGGAGAGCTGAATGATCACCATCTCTACTCAGCACCGGTTGAGCGAAAAGATCTGGTATCCGATCACTTGGAGGATTATCGGCGGCGAAAACGAAGCAAACGTGACCTGGAAGCTGAAGATTTGGTGGAGAGGAATTTGTTCGAGTCAATACTTTTTGCTGAGAAGCAAAGGTTGAAGAAACTCGAAAAGCGAGCGATACCGCCAAAACGCGAGGACACGCCTGCTCCCGACGCAGCAGATGTTTCGGTTCAGCCTGTCGACTCGGCCGAGGCGACCTTTCTGAAGCTTGCCGAAACATTAGGAATTCAAGATCCCATTTTTCAAGACCAATGGCATCTGGTACAACCCTCTTCGTAAGCTAGTTTTCGGAAGTTTTTCTGAGGTCTTGTCACAGTATAACATGCATGAGCGGGGCCATGACATCAACGTAACTGGGCTATGGTTAGAAGGTATGTTTTATAGCAAACTGATATCTGTATTGCAATTTCTGAGTAGTATTAGGTATCACTGGCGTAAACACTACGGTTGCAATCATAGACGACGGTTTGGACATGGACAGCATGGACTTGAAAGCAAATTATGTGGGCCATTCCCTCCCAGATTTCTCCGCAAAATTTGAATCTAATTTTTGTGTAGTTTGCCGCTGGTTCTTACGATTTTAATGACCACGTACCGGCACCGAAACCCCGACTTTTAGACGACCGCCACGGTACTCGCTGCGCTGGAGAGATAGCAGCAGTAAAAAACGACGTTTGTGGTGTTGGAGTAGCCTGGGATGCCAAAGTTGCTGGAATCCGAATTCTTTCCAAGCAGATTTCCGATGCCGATGAAGCAATTGCGATGAATTATGCCTATCAGGAGAATCTAATTTATTCCTGCAGTTGGGGGCCTCCGGATGATGGTAAATCTATGGATGCCCCAGGAATACTCATCAAGAGAGCTATGGTCAAAGGTGTGCAACAGGGCCGAGGTGGTTTGGGTTCGGTCTTTGTTTTTGCTTCCGGGAATGGAGCTGCGAATGACGATAACTGCAACTTTGATGGCTATACGAACAGTATTTATAGTATCACTATTGGGGCAATCGACAGGAAGGGCATGCATCCATATTACTCGGAGCAATGTTCTGCTCAGATGGTTGTAACATACAGTAGCGGTAGTGGGGATGCCATCGTGAGTTTAACCCATAACTCAGTGTTACAATTTTCCGGGAAGGTTCTAACAAATATTCTGAAGCATACTACGGATGTTGGAACGAACACATGCTATTCTGCTCATGGTGGAACCTCTGCAGCCGCTCCTCTTGCGGCTGGAATATTTGCGCTCGTCCTTTCTGTACGCCCCGATCTCAGTTGGCGAGATCTCCAATACCTTGCTCTAGATACAGCGGTGCCTGTTAATGAACACGATCCGGATTGGGAAGGAACTGCAATCGGCAAGAAGTTCAATCACAAATATGGATATGGAAAACTGGACGCCTGGGCGATTGTTCAAGCTGCCAAGACATTCGAATCCGTGAAACCTCAAGCGTGGCTTAACTCTCCAATTCTCCAGGTCAATGCACCGATTCCCGAGGGAACCCAAGGTTTGAAGAGCCAAATCCAGATCACAAAAGAGGATGTTGAAAGCGCCAATCTGGAGAGACTTGAACATGTGACTGTCACCATGAACGTAAAGCATGGGCAAAGAGGGGATTTGAGTGTTGATTTGATCTCTCCAGCGGGGGTAGTCAGTCGTATTGCCACCGCAAGGAAATATGACAAGAGTACTGAAGGTTATAAAGATTGGACTTTTATGAGTGTTAAGCACTGGTTAGTCATCCTGATTTTTCTCGTGGTTTTCCGATATATTTCATGAATGTTGACTTTATGATAGGGGTGAGGACGGAATCGGTACATGGACCATCATTGTCAGAGACTCTGAGGAGAACCAAATCACTGGATCTGTAATTGATTGGAGAATTACCCTGTGGGGAGAAGCCATTGATGCGGATAAGGCTGTGCTACTTCCTCTTCCTGGGGACAGCGCAACTAATACTGAAGGTGGAATCGCCCATCTAACCTCCACCGCTGAAGCTGTGACCACGGCCTTGCCGGAACCGACCAGTACTAGTGAATCTAAAGTCACGCAGAACCCAACTGATCATATAACTCGTCCAGTTAATTCCAAGCCCACTGATGGCCCAGAATCTGCCACGTCAATAGCAAGTACGTTGCACTCTTTGTCCCCGGTTGCTGTACTTTTTTTTGGAATGTGTATTGACAGTCTGTTGTAGCATCTGCAACAGCATTACCCACTGGCGCAACCGCGGATGAAGACACAGAAGCTGCCGGTGAAACCACATCCAGCTACCTCCCATCCTTCCTACCAACTTTTGGGGTGTCCGCAAAGACCCAAGTATGGATTTACGGCGCATTTGTCGGTATCACTTTGTTTGTCTGTGCACTGGCTGGGTACTTTTTCATTCAGCGGATGAAACAACGTGCGAGAACGAACGGTATGAATTACGAATTCGAAGTTTTGAATGACGAGGAGGATGTCGATGGCGGTGTTGTAGGCGGTACGCAAGCAAGAGGGGTAGCGGCGGGTGGAAGAAAGAAGGCGAGAGATCTTTATGATGCATTTGGAGCATCCGACGATGACGAAGAGTTTTTCAGCGATGATGAGAAGCAATACGATCATGCACGCGATTACGATGAAGAAGAGGCGAGGGGCATTGATGAAGGCCCGCGGGAAGGTGATAGAGAAAAATTACTTGGAGGACGACGGAGTAGTTGAAAAGATTGGGGTAGTGGAGAGGTTCGATTGTGTTGCAATGTTATTGAATTTAGCTTGTTTTCTTGGTAGGTATGTTGCATATGTAGCTGTAACAATAGATGGTTTATTGATAAAAACAAAATCACTTAGAAAGCTCTAATTCATTGGTGCACATTCACAAGAAGTCGATGTGGTGGGTTCGTCCTTTCACAAAAGGCGAAAACGAAAAGAAAAAACGAAAAAAAAAAAAAAAAAAAAACTGACCAACTGATTCCATTACCCCAGCTTTTCCACAAAAACTAAAACTTTGTAACTTGCAAGCCAAACTCCGGAATTCCCAAACCGTTACAAATGAAAAATTTACAAAGAGTAAAACACAATTCCATACATCTCTCCATTTACATGACCCGTTGGCGTTTAAAGGAGCTGGCATGAGGACCATTTCCACGCAGACGCTTCCGCTCCATCTCTTCCTTCATTATCCTCTCAGCCTCACTCATAGGCCTCTTGGACTGTTCCGGCTTGACTGAGCCCTCCTTCTTTGCATCTTTCTTCTTGCTGGCGGCAGAAAAAACATTTTTCGGTTTCTTCAGCTCGTCCTTCACCGACACTTTCTCTGGCTGCTTCTGTTCTGCCTGTGCTGAAGTAGAATCTTTTCTGTCCTTCTCTTGCGATTCCGGAGGCGTAGCTTTCTTAGCACCGAAATCAAGCTTGATTTTCTCCGTATTGTCATCCCTCTTCAATTTCCTAGCTTCCACCCCTTCCTCCGGTCCAAGCTTTCCACTCGCCTCTGCCTCCCTCTTCGCCCTTTCAATCTGCTCTCGAATGAGCTTCTGCTCCCTCTCTTCATCCCCTCTGTCCTGACGCTCCTTCTTCCTGATCGCCTCCTGTCTCTGCAAAGCTTCCGGGGAATTATCGATCCAAGAAATAAAAAATCCTTTCTCATCGTCCGAAACCTTGCAAATTCCCTCCCTTCCAAGATACTTGACGAACTCCGTCAGCGAGGTCCACCGAGTGGCGTTCATATGAATGTGTGTCTTGTTGGCAATATATTCCTGGTAGAAGTGATTGGCGTTGATCTTTTTTTCGCCGTGAGAGGTGCGAAGGAGCGTGATGAAGTCGCGCTGGAATTGGTTGCTGTAGTCGGCGATGTGCTTTTTGGGGTCTTCGCCGACGAGGAGCATCTGGCGGACGTGGGATTCGCTTTGCGTGTGGCATTTGAAACCGTTTTCGTCACGGCATTGTTTCTCGCAGATCTGGAAAAGAGGGAGGGCTTGTCAGTGGGGTTTTTGGGACCGGTGGGCGGAGGATGGAGCAGAAGCTTACCTGGCAGTACCATCGCAGTCGCTGAAGGCCTTTCGCCTTCATGCGGTTGCTAAGGGATTTGATGGATCCGGCTTCGGCGCGAGGCATTCTTGAGCGATTGCGATTATGCTGATGAGAGTGGAGTGTAAAAGTATCAGTGAATGGTTGACGGTATCGAGGTGTGCTGAGGAGAGGGTTGAGCTGAGCGTCGAGGAGAACGGTGCAACTACTACAAGTACAGGAAACCTGGAAGTGAGCTCTGAAGCAGAAGTGACCCAAAGTACTGTTTCCAGCGTACATAGCAAAACAAACAGCCGCATTCCACGCTTTGGACGCCAAGACGCAACCCTCGACAGCCGCACCCCTGTGAAGCAAGTGACCACAGTGTTCGAAAAAAAGTCCCCTCTTCCAGCTTATCTCGTTGCTTCAGTTGCTGGCGGGTTATTCCAGAACTTTTTCCATCTCGCCATATCTTCTCGCCAGGAACCAACCCATCTCAAACTATTGGGTGTACAATTCCTAGCACCAAAGACTCCCGCAAAATGGCTTCCTTTCTGGAGCACACCTACACGCTCGTCCACCAAGACAATACCGCCGACCAGCCCTCAAGCCAACAGCTCCAGCAGCAGCTGGAGAAAGGAACCGATGATTCAAAGCTGGAAACAATGCGTCGCATTCTCACCATCATGTTGAACGGCGATCCGCTTCCGCAGCTTCTCATGCACATAATACGCTTCGTCATGCCTAGCAAGTCCAAGGCGCTCAAGAAACTGCTGTACTTCTACTATGAAATCTGCCCGAAACATGATGCCAACGGAAAGCTGAAGCAGGAGATGATTTTGGTTTGGTCAGTGCCCCCCGGAGGTTCGGACGCAGTACGCCATTTGGATTATAGGGGATGGCGCGGTTGGATTAGTTTCAATGGGCACTGACATGGTCCAAATATCAGTAACGGAATTCGAAATGATCTCCTCCATCCCAATGAGTACATCCGCGGCGCAACCCTTCGTTTCCTCTGCAAAGTGAAAGAACCCGAGCTTCTTGAACCCCTCCTTTCTTCCGCTCGCCAATGCCTAGAACACCGCCATGCATATGTCCGCAAGAACGCCGTCTTGGCTATTCAGTCCATATACACTCACTCGGAGCACCTGATACCCGATGCACCCGATCTTATCATGACGTTCTTGCTAGCTGAGAATGATAATACTTGCAAAAGGAACGCATTCGCCGCACTAAGCCAGATTTCTCATCCGAAGGCCTTGGAATATTTGAACTCTGTGTTCGGCGAAGTCGCCAATTCCGATGAATTGACGCAGCTGGTGCTTATCGAGTTTATCCGAAAGGACGCTATTGTAAATTCAGCGAATAAGGTGCGGAATCGCATGTTGAGGGAACAATATAAGTGTAAAAAAGAATTGCGACTTATCATGTTCAAATAGGCAAGGTATCTGCGTTTAATATTCGACCTTCTCGATGCTTCATCGAATACCGTAGTTTACGAAGCTGCTACTTCGTTGACTAGCTTGACCAGCAACCCCGTAGCCACTAAGGCGGCCGCCGGAAAGTTCATCGAGCTCGCGGTCAAGGTTTCCGATAATAATGTTAAGCTCATTGTGCTTGACAAGGTCGACTATTTGCGACAGAAGAACGATGGTGTCCTGGACGACTTGGTTATGGAAATTTTGCGTGTCTTGTCGAGGTATTTCACACTTTGCTGCAGCGAAAGCAAGAAAATTGGTTGCAGAAATATTTATTGTGGTTGTGGTTGTAAATTAGTCCCGATATCGATGTGCGGAGAAAAGCTCTTGATATTGCTTTGGAAATGGTCTCGAGCAAAAATGTCGAGGAAGTGGTGATGCTTTTGAAGAAGGAGCTCACCAAGACAGTGGACCAAGACTATGAAAAGGTTTGCAATTTCCAATCCTAGTTATTTTTCCGTCATCGGCGCGAGCGATTCTGATGATTGTCCAGAATAATGAATACAGGCAGCTCTTGATCCACGCAATTCACGCTTGCGCTATAAAGTTCTCAGAGGTTGCAGCAAGCGTTGTTGGATTGCTCATGGATTTCATTAGCGACTTCAACAACACATCTGCAGTAGATGTTATTACGTTTGTGAAGGAAGTCGTGGAGAAATTCCCTACTCTGCGAGCCTCGATTATCGAGCGCTTAATGAGTACTTTGAGCGAAGTTAGGGCAGGCAAGGTTTACAGAGGAGCTCTCTGGATTGTCGGTGAATACTGCGTGGAACAAAAAGGTGGGACTGGAATGGCTCAGAATTCTAGTTGATGGAATTTGGGCTAACCTCTTACTGCAATAGACATTAGGGAAGCTTGGAAACGGATACGTGCTAGTCTTGGAGAAATCCCAATTCTTGCATCTGAGCAAAGGCTTCTGGATGAACAGCCCGAGGAGAATGGCGACCAACCTAACGGTGCCTCCAAAAATACTGCACCTACAGGATCGCGAAAAGTTCTTGCCGATGGTACCTACGCCACAGAGAGCGCACTAACAAGCGAATCCTCGACCGCCGCAAAGCTTGAAGCTGTCAAGGCTGCTCAGAAGCCCCCACTTCGCTCTCTCATCCTCGATGGCGATTACTATCTTGCATCTGTTCTGGCGTCAACACTCACGAAGCTTGTTATGCGCCATTCTGGCATTTCTGATGATCTAGCTCGAACTAATGCTCTCAAGGCTGAGGCAATGCTTATCATGATTAGCATTATTCGTGTTGGACAAAGCCAATTTGTGAAAGCTCCTATAGATGAGGACAGCGTTGACAGAATCATGTCCTGTGTGCGATCTCTCGCTGAATACGAGGCTAAGAAGGAGATCAAGGATGTTTTCTTGGATGATACGAGGAAGGCGTTCAGAGCTATGGTTGCAGCTGAAGAGAAAAAGAGGGCAGCGAAGGAGGAAGTTGAAAGGGGAAAGAACATGGTACAGGTCGACGATGTGCTCGGAATCAGACAATTGAGCAAGCGATCCGGAACCGACGGTGCAGATGAAGTCGAGTTGGATCTTGAGAAGGCAACTGGTGGTGATGCAAGCAGCGAAGATTTGACTTCCAAGCTCAGCCGAGTTGTCCAGCTTACTGGTTTCTCTGACCCCGTATACGCCGAAGCTTACGTCAAGGTGCACCAATTCGATATTGTGCTGGACGTTCTCCTCGTTAACCAAACTACCGAGACTCTCCAGAACCTCTCCGTTGAATTCGCCACTCTCGGAGACCTCAAAGTTGTCGAGCGACCGACCACCCAGAACCTTGGTCCTCACGCCTTCCAGTCTGTTCAGTCGACAATCAAAGTCTCTTCAACAGATACTGGGGTCATTTTCGGTAATGTTGTCTATGATGGGCCGTCATCTACTGAGACCAACGTGGTCATTCTCAACGATGTTCATGTTGACATCATGGATTACATTCAACCTGCTTACTGCAGTGAGACTCAGTTCAGGACAATGTGGACTGAGTTCGAGTGGGAGAATAAAGTCAATATCAACTCTAAAGCTAAGACTTTAAGAGATTTCCTGGAACAGCTGATGAAGTGTACCAATATGGCTTGCTTGACTCCCGAGGCCAGCCTGAAGGGTGATTGTCAATTCCTGAGTGCAAATCTCTATGCTAGGAGCATATTTGGTGAGCACCTATGTCTTCCTCTTGTCGGATAACATCTTGGGTATATACTTTACTAACTACTCTTTCGCAAATTGTAGGCGAGGATGCATTGGCGAATCTTAGCATAGAAAAAGAAGGTGATGATGGACCAGTGACAGGATTCGTACGGATCCGAAGTAGGTCCCAGGGATTGGCACTTAGTCTGGGATCACTCAAAGGGCTGAACAAGCAGGGTGATTGAGAAGTTGAGATGGAGGATTTCGTATGATGGGATAGAATGTGTTTTGAAGGTCTTCGCTAGTAATTATTTGTTCGCGTTTTTGTTCCTTTCTGCTTTTTTATATTTCTTTGCTCGATGTATTCCAGGGCGAGTGATGAATGGTGTGGAAAATGTGGAGAAAGGAAACAAAAGCAAAGGAGATTATTAATTGAAAGGGTAGGTATTTTTCGTTTTTTTTTTTTTTTTTCTGTATGACGAATGCTATAAATGTGTATAAGGCGAGGACCGGGGCTGAAGATATGGGGGATGGAGGACCAAAAAAGATTTTCTTATATCAATGAAATACAACGGATTTCAAGTTAAGGAAAACAAGACAATATAGACCCGGAATTATTTGTTGAGATTTATAGCCCAAGCCTGCAAATTTCTGGATTCAAGAGGCAGGCAAAGACATTAATCGTCCATCTCAAGTTAGGATCGCGATTCAGACTGGCGTGCGCTTTCCGTTCGTCCGTATTTGCGGCCATGAATTCTCGACGCTGGGAGATTGCACGACGGTTGTGAAGCATACCATTAGATCTGCACACTTACGTATGTACTAGTACTCTACATACGTGTATATGTACAGCATATGTACATGTACTCATTATCGCGCCTCTCTCCGCAGGTCAAAGACCATAGATAGAAGTAGAAATGCTTCATGCAAGGGAACATATTGCCCAATTGCTTGGCGGCTTGGCGGTCATATCCTGGTCATCCCTGGACAACATCTGGCGGCTCTTCTCTCACTCTCAAACATCCGTCATCACCTTTTATACAACCTTCATCTCGCCTGCCCCGTTTTTACTTGACCTCGCCCCCGCTGCATCCATTTCTCAAACCTGCGACACGCTAACTTGCGGTTGGTGTTGTTGATTGCTCTCCAGAGTCGCTTCGACAAGTCTTGTGCACTCCCGTCCCGCCCCTCAACCTTCGCTTCGCAAACACACGAGACTCTCCAGCAACAGATAAAAAGCTGCGGTTGGGCTTCTACCAACAAGCCTATTTTTTTTCTTCTCTTGAACTAAGAAGCTAATACTCGCTTTCTCCACGGAAAGTGCGTTCGCTTTTAGGGAAAGACCCAAGTGCAATCACCATGTCAGCAACTATGAATACGATGAGTAGATATGATGAGGAGTGGGAAATTTACGAAGCAGAAGTAGAGAAGGCACCTCCATCGCTGCCTTCCGTATCTGGCTCCAGCGTTGACCGTCATTCCAGTAGTCATAGAAACTCGAGATCTCCTGCACCCAACTATCACGAAGAAGTTCGTTCCACTCGACCGTCTGAGCGCCATGAGCGTCATGATTATCCTTATCAATCAAATGGAAACTATCCCCGCGGCGAAAAGAGAAGACGAAGCGATGATCGTGGACGTGACCCTCGCCAGCACCGAATTCATTACGAAGGTTCCAATTACGATCCGAGTTTGGGAAGGCGAGCCAGGGTGTCGTATGCCGACATAGATCGTTCAGATACCCGTGAGGCACGGTACAGTGACTCTGACGATCGACGCTACAACGATTCGAAGCGCTCTCGCACAAGCAGCCGCTCTCCGCCTAGAGGACCTAGGGGAGATTACGGCCGCGGAGGTCGTCCCTATTATGACAATAGACGGGAGAATGGCCGAAGAAATTATGATAGGGATGGACCAAGATATGAGTCCAGGAATAGAAATTCACGAGAAAGATCAGTGAGCGAACGGGGAGATCACCCAGTTCCCTCTGGACTGTCAAATCGAGATACTGAGAATCGAGACAAAGTGTCAGATCGAGAAACTGCAGGGAAATCGCCCTCTACTTCTGTGGGTTCGCAGAATGTGAATGGAAGGTCCGCTTCCGCTTCCAGGGGGGTTTCATTCTGCAACGAAGTTGACATAGCGAATGGTCATAGATCTACTTCACCTGAAAAGGCTGATATAAAACCTCCCCAGGAGCAACCCGAAATTGAGGAGCCAATTGATGAAGCTAAGCTGATCGAGGAGCGGCGGAAGAAGAGAGAGGCTATTAAGGCAAAATACAAGGGACAGAATACACCGTTATTTCAGACCGCTTTAGTGAATGGGGCCTCAAACCCCACTTCTCCTATGGAGATTGTGAACACCCCACGTAAGCGAAATTTCCCTTCGACTTCTCTTCTCATCGCTTACGCGAAAATTTAGGCTCCCCTACCACTCTCGAATCGCCTCGTGAAGATACACCTGCCGGTACTTTCACGATTTCCAAAAACGAAAACTCGACCGAGGATGACATTACTCAAAAGGAAATGCATGATGATGGCCCTTCTGCGGCTGATTATGATCCCACAATGGATATGCAAGAAGACAACCAGCGTAATGAACAACGCCGCCACGACGTAGAAGTTTCGTCTGCCGCTTATGACGAGACTAGAACTGGAAGCAAGGATGTACTTGTACCCGAGAGAATGGTGGAGTCTGCCCAGGAACAAACTGGAAAAGCAGATGACGATGACGACTTTGATATGTTTGCAGAAGGCGACGACGATGATATTTTTGCGCCGGTGGTTCCAAAAGCACGTAAGGAAGAACCGGAGGCTACTAAAGCACTACCAATCATCCCTACCGCGAAGCAGTTGGACGAGAGTTTGTTGGATAATTGGGATGACCCCGAAGGGTACTACAGAGTAATTAACGGAGAGCTGTTGGACGGTCGTTACCGCGTACAAGTCAGTCTTGGCAAGGGAATGTTCTCCGGAGTGATCAGAGCGATGGACATGACGACGAACAAAGAAGTGGCCATCAAAATTATTCGTAATAACGAGACAATGTAAATACTGGACGCTTTCAAACTTGAATTACGTGGATGCTAATAATATATACAGGAGAAAGGCCGGTATGAAGGAAATAGAAATACTGAAGAAACTTTGTCAAGCAGACCCCGACGACAAGAAACATTTAGTCAGACTAGAGCGCTATTTCGAGCACAAAGGACATCTGTGCATAGTGTTCGAAAACCTGAAGTTAGTTATCTTAGCCTGTGACTGTACTCTTCGTGCTAATCATTCACTGATAAATCATCCTAGTATCAATCTTCGTGAGGTATTGAAGAAATTCGGTCGCGATGTGGGGATTAGTTTGAAGGCTGTCCGCGTGTATGCTCAGCAGATGTTCCTTGGTTTAGCTCACTTGAGGAAGTGCAACATTTTGCATGCGGATTTGAAGCCCGACAATGTATTGGTGAGTAATTTAGCATGATTTTTTTATTTAGTTATTTTTTTTCTAATAATTTTTTTGTAGGTAAACGAGAACAGGACGGGCCTCAAAATTTGCGATTTAGGATCAGCGTCCGATGCGTCAGAGAACGAAATCACTCCCTATCTTGTTAGTCGATTTTACAGAGCGCCTGAAATTAGTATGTCTTTACAGAGTATTAATATTTTCAGTAACTTTATTGACCTCAATATAGTTCTCGGAATACCATATGATTTTGCGATTGATATGTGGTCTATTGGGTGCACTCTCTACGAACTGTACACTGGCAAGATTCTCTTCACTGGACGTACCAACAACCAGATGTTGAGGTCCATAATGGAGTGCCGAGGAAAGTTTAGTCATAAACTTTTGCGACGTGGTCAATTTACTGCATTGCATTTCGACGAAATGCTGAATTTTAGGAGCATTGAGAAAGACAAAATTACGGGCAAGGTAATATGCTGCCAGTCATCTATCCGAAGTTCTAATTGTTTGCTAATAAACCTATGTGCAGGATATCGTCAAAACCATGAATATCAATAAGCCAATGAGGGAACTGAAGCAACGCCTTATGTCGGCTGCTTCGACATCGGGACAGCCGGATGAGATGAAAGAATTGGCGTCGTTCGTTGATTTGCTCGACCGTTGCTTACACCTGAATCCGGAAAAGCGATGCACCCCCGCCGAGGCGCTGAGGCATCCTTTCATTCATCGCACGAAGTAGATTGGGGTGGACTATGGAAGAGAAGCTATGGGTTGAACATTGCTATTTTTATAATGGTTTGCTACGTTGCATTGACTGGTTTTGTAGAATTTTTCATTATGGGATAGAATTTTTTTTTTTTTATTTTTTTTTTATTTTTTTTTTTCCTTTTCCTTTTTTTCCTTTTTTTTCTTTTTTGTGGGCAGAGCTTGGGCTGGGCAAATGTGTGCATCGGCGGCAAGCTTTATCAACCTCATACCGACGTTGTCTTCTACATTGTACTTCTACTGCAATAGTTAATGCAATAGTATGGCAGTCCAGTCTAACTTTTTTTTCTTTTTACGCCTACCGTGCCATATTCAAAGGTATGCTATGTAAAATAAATCTTTCCCACCCCGCAATATAAATATGCATGCATTTTTCTGGTATGTACACTCCAGCTTTCACTTACTGCTCGGATTTTGGCCTCCTAACAGAGGTGTCTAATAACGGAAGTGGAGTAGAAATAGCTACCCGGAGATAGTCCACTCATTTGAAATCACTCGTCAATATTTACATTCACGCCAAGAACTGACGTTTAGAATTACCGAAAGCGGCAATAAAATCAATTCCTGCAACGGCCGCGTCGCATACCATTGATTATCTCTATGTGAATTTATGCAGATACAGGCGTATAATCCATTTTCAACCGGCATTGCACGGCGCTGGTGATTAAGATTAATATTAGGTAGGCTGCCGACATACATGAGCAGTCTGCAACGGGGTTTGAACAAATTCCCAGCACAATTTCGAGCGTGGGTAATTTTACGTTTTTGAGGAGGGGTTGTGATATGTTGCATTATCCCTTAACAGCAAGTTGCTTCTGTGAGAATCATTGCAGGTCACTCGCATGTTGCGGTGTCTTGGCGCGACCTCCAATAACCTGGAGTATTTCTTCCGTGGTTGGGTTTGCGCGCCGTAGTATTAGTTACTGTATGCAGTAGATTGTACCTAGAAGCAATGAGAAAGGAGTTGAACAAAAAAAAAAAAAAAAAATCTTCCGTGGTTGAGTGGGGAAGATGCACGCTCTAGCTGTGCGCGCTGTCGTAGGGCAGAGAGAGAGGGCATGTTCTTGGCACACTTGTGTGCTGGGGTTGGAGAGGGTGTATAAACCCCCCTGTGCCTGCTACTGTCTTTTTACTCCTTCAACTCAGCATAGCACCACCACAACTCAGCCTATCCCTCCTCTCCTTTTTTTTTCATTTCCTTCCCTCTTCCATATCCCTTCCTCTTCAATCTCCTCCTATTCCTCTTTCAATCTCCCTCTTTTTCCTGATGAACCAAATATTATTGACTGCCTTGCTTCGGTTTGTTTTTCAAATCACTCCCCTTACTGCGCCCTCATGCCAGGATTTTGTAGGTTGATAAATCGTTCTGCTTCCCCATTCCTGCTGCTTTTTGATGGATAAAATTTTACATTATATATACATCGATTACATTCACATACTGCACCTGCTATTCATCTCTGCTAATGAATTTTACTTGCTTTATCCATTTTATACCAAAATCCTGCTGCGTTTGAACCTAAGCATCCTTAAAATACTGACCTCACTGAGAAATTCCAGCACTGCTTGGCTTGCATGCGAGGTGCGTCCTTCTTAATTTTTTTTTTTTTTTTTTTTTTTTTTTTTTGCTGACCTTTACGTTCTTGAATATAGGGCCGCCGAGATGTCAACACGAGAAAAAACACACACATTTTGCAATACTAACTAACGCACGAAGGGATGTTTTTCTTGGAGGACATACGCTAATTGTTTTTTTAGACTTCTTTGGAAACCACTGAGCCGGTGCTCCCCGCAAATCCGGGGTGGTGCTGCCCTAGAAAAAAAAGAAAGAAAAAGAGAGAAAAGAGAGGAATGAAAAGGATAAGAAAAAAATAAAAATAAAATAAAGAGAAGAAGAATAGACAAGAGGAAATAGAAAAAAGGAAAGAAAGAAAGAAAGAAAGAAAGAGGAGGGGGGAGGGGGAAGA
>JABYPW010001020.1:0-18491 GCA_016880775.1 Phymatotrichopsis omnivora
TAGGTTTTTTTTTTTCTTCCTCTTTTTCTTTTTCTTTTTTTTTTTTTTTTCAGTCACATTGTAGAGGATTTCTTTATCTGCCTCTCTTACCTGTATTTTTTTACTTTTAAATAAGTATAAATGCCCTAATAAAGGATTAAGGTAAATGTAAAACTCTTAGGGAAATAAATTACATAAGTTTCTTTGTCATTCATTCCTTCCTTCTTTAGCTTTAAAACTAGCTTTGAGTCTTAAGAATATATTTACTTCTACCTTACAACTTTTATTTCTTTAAATTCTATCTCTATCTTAGATCTAGGAAAGCTCTTGTTCAGTTGAGAAGAATAAGTTAAGATATCTGAGTTCACTCAGTAACACTTATAGCTTTATACCTGCTAGAATGTTACCAAATTCTACCTAAGGGGGGGGGGGGGGGGGGAAATTTATTTTTTTTTTATCTTTATAACCCTGCTAGGGGTCATCTAAAGAACCTCTACTTGCAGCTATGACAAGCTGTGACAGAGGTAGAAGACAGCCAACTTAAGGTTGGTAGCGTGTCCTATGGTTTACAAGATAAAATACAGGTTTGTTCCCGAATCCTCCTTGCTTACACGTAATAAACTAAAGAAGAGATGGGGTGAAAGGGAAAGAGTGACAGGGGAAAGTAACTCCAAAAAAGAAAATGCGACCAGCAGCACTGTAACAACCCAGTACATCAAATCAGCAGAAGAACTCTAAGTGAATAAGGAAGATAAAAGCCTGGGGAACCCCTTTCCCATCTCTAGCGAGGCAAACCTTACAACAACTGGAAGGGACCAAGGTACAAGCACAAAACACCAACTAAAGAGAAAGGAAAGGGAAGAAGACAAGGGAGATGACAGAAGCAAAACTCATAAAACTTTTACACTAAGGGAACAACAAAAGCAGGAAAAACAGATGAAATACTGAGGGGCCCTAAGTCTCCATTCTGTCTTCCATCACAGCATGCAAGTTATCCACTCTCTTGTTATTTTTGGCCAAGGATTGCAAATAAATAGGGTAGAGGGGATCGTTGGCAGGGTAGGTAGCATCGCAATTGGTACACTTAAGTACCGTGAAATTCTACCTAAGGAAATATATATTATGAACAATATATTCTTAAGTCATAGCTAGTAAAGATATACATATAACTAACCTTCAAACTACTCTTACCCTCTACAATGGTCAAACCCTTCAAAACCTGAGATGACATAACTTTATTAGAACTAGATCAAGCTTGACTGGTGTTCAAAACACTATAGAACTTAGCAACAATAAGAAAAGGTTTATTGAGTAACACCAGATAAAGATCCAAGGCTATTCCATAGAGCTTAATACTACCTTCTTACAGGTTAGAGAGTTTATTATAGATGAGGCCTATCAAGAAATAAAGGACTAACTCTTCAATAACTTTCAGGAATAAAGGGAAGAAATGTAAGGGAATCTATTCTTAACTATCTAAGCCTACTAGGATATAAGGAAGAAGTTGCCCCTAGTCTTAATCACCTTCTAGAGAACCATAACTAACATCCTCCTAAGTTGTATGAGGTGACTCAAAGATCAAAGGGTAGTTAAATAGTTCTAGGAGGTAAAGATCAGGGAAGAGGTAACTGCCTATATTAGGAGTAATATAGGTAACCTATAATACAATAACCAATGCCTGCAAGAATAGGTATAGCAGGCAAAGGCATAGTTAGCCTGCCACAAGCTAGAAAAGTAGGAAGGTAAAGATGCCTATCTGTAGGACCTAGAAAATGTTAAATCTAAATAGGCAGATAGGATTCAGAAGATGGAAAGGGTAAGGCTATTATAGGCTACAAGGAGATAGGTATTACAGTTGGATCTTACTAGGTTTTAGGGTGAGCAGGCTACCGTGAATAACTAGCTGATATGGAAAAAATATCTATTATCCTGGCTGAAGGAGGCTTAACATGATGTGGTACTGTGGAAGGCCAGGTATTGTAAAGGAAAAACCTGTTACTTGTCTAAGTTATTAGCCTTAGAATCTGAGGAACATAAGGAGTCAGAAGATAGGCATAGGCTGAGGAGATGCTCTAAAGCTATATCTAACCTTTTAGGCCTATTCAACAGTTCAAGCTCTCCCTAGGCTAGGCCAAGTAGGGTTAGGAGGTAATCAATACCCTATGCTATACCTAGGGAACCCACTCCTCCTCCTCCTTATCTGATAGCTCCTCTAGTACTACCAAGGCCCTATGATCCTTTGCTAGATATAAGAATATATGGTGTGACCCTAAAGAGGTTTAGTAGATAGTACAAGAAGGTATGTAGGCTCATACTATAACCATAATTCTAGACCTAGCTGTAAATACTATTATTAACTTTAAGGGACCAAGGATAGCCTAGTTATATAAGTTTTCTAGCAAGGCCGAGGATATCGTAAGGCTCCAACTATAGTGCAACATGTATTTTGTACTATAGGTATACTCTTTTCCCTCAGACCTTATAAACATCCAGTTCATCTCCACCCTCTTCACTAGATTAGTACTTAGCTATAGAAGGTCAATCACTATAGGTGGATAGTCCCCACTACTAGATGGACTGACTTCTTGGAAGCTATTTGATCGAGTTTTAGTGTTTACTCCCTTAAGACCAAATATACCTCTCTCCTTGTCAAGGTGAAACATACTTTCCTTATCCTCCCTTAGTTCACTGATGTACAGATAGGGCGTCGCACTCAATTAAGAGCATATGACATAGTTGCATAATATGGGAGTGATCTCGCTAAGCGCCATCAGGGTAACCCTTCAAACGGCCATTGTGATCATTGGTCGCATTCGCTTACAGTGACTGAACCAGTAATTAGGCAACCCTGCACAGTCGGGGAAAACTTACTTACGCTACAAAACCCGTCACCAACTGGTAATTCATGGTATGGAATGGGACGAGCAGGATTTGAACCCACGACATTGCGCGTTACCGCACAACGACACCAGGACAGCCATACCACTAGACCATCCTCGCCCCAGATAACAAGACAAGCATACTATATTCCCTATTTAAAAATACACTTTTCCTCCAGCGGGGCATCTTTTTCGCTAACTTAATAGGATGGACTAGATAACAAGACAAGAACAAGCATGTACTTATATATCCCATCCTTCACCTGAGCTGACAAAGAGATGACAAAGGAAATAGAAACACAAAGAACCACCACCCATTCTAGACCATCTCATGATTCCTAATCGCTGAAACCTGTAGAAGATTCTACAATGGCCAGGATGCATTAGTACTACATTTGACTATGATCGCCTATCACCCTCTCGGGCCTCACTCCCAATTTGTGATAGTCTCTTGCAATACGAGTCCAATTGCCTGGTCATGACCTCATGGTTGACTAGGCCAATGTTACATCATACCGATATCCAATTATGTGGTAACTGTGGGGCTGACTTCCCATGCCTAGTCAGGGCTAATGGCAAAGCTATACCATGCCATACTATGCTATAATGTCATGTGACAGAGGATAATCTCTAGAGCACCTAACACAATGGTGAAGGGTAGAGACAGTATACTCACATGTTGACAATCTAAGTATAACCTCTATCATAGTGCATTGTCCAGGTACCTTGATACTGACCACTACCGGTGTTCATAACACTACGCCACTTCTAAGGCACATGGTCCCCATGCATATAGGAGTTGGCTTTATATCATATTCTTCAACTATCCTGAGAGTAACCAGATCAGGTGAATGGTTTCCTACAGCCTGTAGGGGGAGGTCATCCTAACTCAGTGGAGTTTAAAGAGGACACAAGACCATACTAAGACACTATAGTGTCACCCCGCTACATTAAAGGCAAACCAACTGTGGAGGAAAGAGCAACTATACATACCTCAATTCCTCCATCTTTACTTGCATGGTAGAGCCTCCTCTAAATTAGTGGCTTAGTACTCAGCCTCCAGATGGGCCTGTTAAAAGGTCACAAGAGTATCGAAACTCTTTTCCTTCAGTCACAATCTCTAGTGGGTAGCACTATTTATGAACTTAATCAGCTAGCCGAACTAAGAGAGGGAGCGATACATCGCATAGCGCTGTCAGGGTAACCCTTCATACAGCAGTCACAAGAGTATTGATACATTCACTGTTAACTAGCAAGGACTCCAATGGTTCCCAACTGCCCTTGTCATGAGAATAACCTTCCCACAACACTAAGTATTCTACCTGCTTATTTGTCTGATTGTTCCGAACTTTGGCGATTTCAGAAATGAAGGAGTAGTTTTCACCCTCCTCTATCTCAGGAGTAGGAGGGGGGTGAACTGGGAAATATCCAGAGATGTAATAGGGTTTGAGCTTTGAGATGTAGAAAATAGGGTATATCTTCTAAGAGAAGGGAAGGTTAAATTTGTAGGCCCGAGGTCCTATGGGTTTGATTACCTTGAAGGGGCTGGCAAACTTGATGTCTAGTTTGTGGGAAGGTTGTGCAAAGGTGATATCGTCATGCTTTAGAAGGATGCGGTCTCTGAGCTTAAGAGCTGGGAAGGCTTGGTGAGACTTGTTGTACTACACAACCATCTTTTGCTAGGTGGAGAAAAGACGTTGCCAGATGGGGGTCCATTCTTAAGTTAGAGCTTTACTTCCCTGATAGGCAGAGATAGTTTGTACTGCATCAAGCGAAGGATGATATCTGAAATTAGCATAGAAAGGGGACACTCCAGTGGAGGATGACTTGGTATTGTTGTACATGAATTCTGCTAGGGTGAGAAAGAAAACCCAATATGATTACTTAAAGTTGACGTATGTGTGGAGGTAAGCTTCCAGGACCTGGTTAAGCTATTCAGTTTATCTGTCTGTTTGGGGGTGAGTGACTTTCTTTGTCCTCCCTTGGTTCACTGATTTATGGATAGGGCGTCACACTAAATTAAGAGCATATGACATAGTCACATAACATAGGAGCGATTTTGCTAAGTGCCATCAGGGTAACCCTTCATATGGCCATTGTGGTCATCGGTCCCATTTGCTTACAGGGACTGAACAAGTAATTAGGCAACCCTGCATGGTCAGGGAAAACTCACTTACACTACAAAACCTATCACCAACTGGTAATTCGTGGTATGGAATGGGACGAGCAGGATTTGAACCCATGACATTGCATGTTACCGCATAATGACACCAGGATAGCCATACCACTAGACCATCCTCGCCCCGTTTGGGGGTGAGCAGCAGTGCTCTTTGATAACAAAACCCTGAGATTTTCCATCACATGACTCTAGAAGGCTTTGAACTTAGGATCACAGTCAGAGACAATATTGGCCAGAAGACTATAATGTCTCTAATCTTATGAACAAAGATGTTGGTAAGGTACCTAGAGTCAACATTATGGCTGAGAGGGATAAAGTGCGCCATCTTAGAAAACTGATCAATGATCACATACACTTAGATAAAGCTGTTAGAAGGAGGGAGGTCTATCACGAAGTCCATAGAGATTGATTCCTATGGCCAATAGGGTATCTCTAATGAAAGCAGCTGCCCATAGGCCTTATGTCAGCGGGCTTTATTCCATTGGCACTATTCGCATACAGAGATATACTTGGCTATATCCTGCCATCGATGTGGCTAGTAGAAGTCTCTGTCAATAAGATCAAAGGTCTTATCTCAGCCTAAGTAGCCTACCATAGGGTGATTATGCCTAGACCTGAGAACCTCAGTCCGAAGCGAATAGGGGATATACTACAAACTATTCCACATTGGAAGGCTGTCATGAACACTGTAGGGTTCCTGTGGAGCTTAGAATGTATTGGCATTCAGGGTCAGCAGCAATATCTTCTTTCAAGGCTTGGTAAAAGGAAGGACTGAGTAAGGTATAAGACTTCTCAATCGTAGCAATATACTATCCTTTCTTGAGAAAAAGAAGACTGAGCTCCAGTGCCTACTCTATAGGGACATGGTCCCCATATCTTCTCAAAGCATCAGCCACGTCATTGGACTTACCTGGCCGATACACTATATGGAAATCGATGGTGCCCAATTTCTCCATCCACTGGGCCTTTCTCCTAGAGAAGAGCTAAGTGGTCGTAAAGTACTCTAGGTTCTTGTGGTCTGTCACCACCAGCACTGGATGAGCCATTCCTTTACACCAATATCTCCATTGCCTCTATAGGCAGTCAAACACTGCAAGCATTTCCTTGTCATAGATCTCATAATTCTACTCTACTAGTTGAAGTTTACGAGAGTGGAAAGCCAATGGGCAGATAGAGCTATCAGGAAACCAGTCCAATAGGATGCCTCTAGGAGCGAAGTCACTGGCATCAGTTTCAGCTTAAAGGGGGACTTGAGAATCATGATAGACAAGGATAGCCATAGAGGTAAAGAGGGCTATAAGGGTGTCGAAGGTAGATTACCGCTGAGACCCCCAGGTCAAGGGCTGGTCTTGTTGGGTGAGGTTTGTCAGGGGCATGGCGATCTTCAAAAATCCTTAGATAAAGACCTAATACAAGTTAGCCAGGCCCAGAAAAGAATGGACATCGCAAACTGTAGTGGGAGTTAGCCAATCTCAGATAGCTTAAATTCTATCCTCAGAAATACTAATACCCTTTTCGGAGATGATGAACCCAAGGAATTCCACCTCATGGACTACCCAGACACACTTAGCTAGCTTAAGGGCCAGCTTGTGGTGGTCAAGGCACTTGAGAACTTCATGCACAAGGTGGTCATGTTCTTCCTTGGTCACAGCATAGATCAGGATGTCATCCTAGTAGATGAGGACATATAGATTGAGGAGGTCATGAAAGATTGTGTTCATCATTTCCTGGAAGACAGTAGGGGTATTACAGAGACCAAATAGCATCACCAAATACTTGTACTAGCCATAATGAGTGCGAAAAGATGTTTTCCACTCATCACCCTCAGCGATGCGAATGAGGTTATAGCCATTCTTGAGGTTGAGCTTAGTGAACCATTTCACATTGCTAATTCAGTCCATAAGTTTAGCTATAAGGGGGAGAGGATAGTAGTTTTGAATAATGATCTTATTCAAACCCTGTTAGTCGATACAAAGGTAGAGGGAACCATCAGCCTTCTTCACAAACAGGATAGGAGTACCTATAGGAGACTTGGAGGGACCTATCTTTCCCTCCTTGATTATCTGATCAAGGTACTCATGTAGGGGCTGGGGCCCAGTCTCAGATAGATGGTAAAGCAGGCCCCACGGAGGATTTGTTTATTCCTTCAAATTGATTTTGCAGTCCCATTCCTGATGGGGAGGGAGCAAAAAGGCTAGGTATTCAGAGAAGACAGCAGGATAGATCTGTTCCTATTTATTACCTTCAGAGGTCAAGGAGATGGAAGACTGCATGAAGAGGTTAGCAAAAGAGCCTATTGGAGCTCTGGTCATAGCGGTACACCAATGATGGACAACTCCTTCATTGACTAGGGTATCTACCTACCCTAACAGTCCACCTCCGACAGCTTCCAAGTTGGTATAGAAGTTATTACCCTTAATTAATTTAAATGCTGAGTCCATCTAGACATTAGCTATCACAAGATGGTTCTTGCATTTGGAGGAGGGGAATCCCATAAGAACAGCCCAGTCATAATCAACCTGTGGTTCATGATCTTGGAACCACTTGACAGGAAGGTAGATGTCCACATAGGGAGGCATATGGCCACCATCAAAATCGATGAGTTTACCATAGTTGAGTATCTGCATTTACAGCTTCGGAGTATAGTACCACTCCTGCCTGCAGGAACCATCATAGGCGAAGACGTTGACTGCCTAGGACCATTTCTTCTTAAGGATAGGGAGCCGATCTGAGATGTCGGCACCAGTCACTCTATTGTCTAGTTTGGCTGTAGCTTTGATCACATGTACTTATGGACCCTCAATAGAATGGGTTTCCTAATGCAAAGTGACTGGAACTACAATACACCTGTCCTAGGCAGGGCCTTCTTTGGAGGAAACAATGGTTAACATAGTAGTGGTAGCGAATATATTCCCTGATCTGTCCTAGGAAACTTGTGGCTGGAGCTCGGTATACATCTTATCTGTAAGGAGGTATGTCGAAAATACAGGAGTTGGAAATGCAGTAGAGGCAGAATGGATAATCAAAAGGGTTTCGTAAAGAACGGTGGTCTGCTATATGGCCACCACATTTTGACCTCGAATGGGTCCTCCTCAGGCAGAACTTGAAAGAAATAAAGACAAACCTCTAATTAACACCTCTAAGAAGAGAAGGAAATTAATACATGAGGGTATTATAGCAGTCCTGATAGATATCAGGTAATAACACATTACTCATAGGTATCATCAATTATATTAGCCTTAATGCTGGCAGGCCTACCCACTGAGAATGGAACAATGGTTCTGAAAACCATCTCCTTAGTAAAGGAAAAGCACAAAGGAAATTTCAATCAATGGACTTTAAGGAAATTTTTTGCAACACATCCGATGCTTTAAACTAACTGGGTCTCAAAGGAAACAAAGGAAAAAAGGAAAACAATAGAGAGGTGGTATAGGATACCATAAGGAAAGGACACTTACACTATGGGGATATCATGCCCATCCTTCTAGCCATCCGGGAGATTTACCACTCTTACCGTAGATGTCTTTTACTGCTTAGAGGAGGAGGAGTTCCCATCATCATCTGCTTTCCACTTGTTAGAGGTGATGGCTATCTTGATAGTGGAGATGGAGAACTTCCACAAGGAGTAACAGTCCTTTACACTATGGTGTTTAGACAAGCAGTGTAGATAGGCCTTGTTCTTCTTAGCCTACTCCTTCTCTTCCTTAGTGAGTTGAGAAAGCTTCCATTTATTCTAGGAAGAGGACCCTGAGGGATACTTGTCCTAGGTCTTTTTCCGCTTGGAAGGAGCAGACTGGCCAGAGGTCAGCTTAGTCCAATATCCCTATTAGGACTGCTGGATGGCCACCCAGGCATCCTCTATCACCAACCTAACTTGAACAATACGAGACAGCTACTCTGCTGATGGGGTATCGTATTAGGTTTGGGCTGGCATAGCCTGGCAGAGATCTTCCTTCAGCCCCCTCTACACCTAAAACTTGAAGGTTTCCTGGTCGTACTAGATAACCTGGTTGAGTGCCTCTATGTGGGTGAGGTAGGAGAGGATACCCTTAGTCTGTTAGGTATTGATTATCTCCCTTATAGCCTAGGGTTTAGTGGCGAAGGCTATGAAGTAGGTCTTTACCACTTCGGTGAAGTCCTCCCAGATGGTGGTCTGCTAGGTCCAGTGGTGTGCATAAGCCTACCACCAGGTTACCGCTATACCTGTCATATATATCGAGCTGAACCTGGTCTTGATACAATCATAGGGGAAGGTGTGAGCTTGGAGGGTAAAATAGTTCTCACACTGTTCGATGAACTTCCTTCTGTCCTCCGCCTTTCCTAAGAACTTCTCCAGATCAGCTGGTTTGGGACCCTTAAAGGATGCAGATGGTATAGGAGGTAGAGCAGGAGTCAAGCAAGTCAAGGGAGGTACTAGTAGGGTAGTTTGTCGGAGTACCTCCTACACTATCTGGATAACATCACTCTCCTGAAGGGGATGAGGAGAGGTTTCTCAAGGTGCAGGTGCAAAGGAGGTAAAGGAGGTTAGGCCCCTTTCCTATGAAGGTCCTGCAAAGGTAGAATAGGAATGTGCTAGAGGAGGAGTAGGGGAGACCAGTCAGGAAGGAGGGTTGAAAGGGCAGGATTGCTGGCCTAGACTTTAAAAGGAATGGTCTTGGGGGAGGGGCAGGTGGAGGAGCGGAGATGTAGGTTGCCCTATCATCAAGATCAACCAGCTCTTCTAGGTTTCTCGAGACTTGTAGGGAGACTATGGACCTATAGTGCTCCTTGTACTGATAGTACAACTCCTTCTACATTTTGGCGTCGTCATTGGCCTTCATCAGGTCTTCCCTGAGCTTGACCACATCTTTCTTCCTTAGTGTAGACCTAGCAGAGAGAGCTTCATTCTCTGCTATAAGGCATAGAACCTAGTTTTCTACCTCACTAAGCCTAGCTTATAGAGGGACCTCACCCTGCTCTAAGACTTCTATCCTAGCCTTTACTTCAGCCAGGGTCACCGTTAAGTTGGCGATTTGCTCATTTGGGGAGGCCAGCAGATGCAGAGCCTGGTCTACCAACTACTGATAGAGCTCTCCCAACTTGCAGTTGAGGTCATGGACCATATCCTGATGGGCCTTATTTAGGGTATTTGTGTAGTCCAACTCCCTCTAAGCAAAGGAGGCCCACTCCTTCTAGATCTGCTCCATAGCAGACAGGAGCAAGTTTGTCATCGATAGGGGAAAAGCCATGGATAGTTTTAGGAGGGGTTTCTGGATCATGCGATGCAGAACTATGGTGGCAAAAACAATTAAAGCCACATCATCACATTGCTTCTGAAACTCCTCCTTAGTGTTTTATAGTGCCCATTTGAAGGGCTCTTCCCTAAGGAATTGCAGAGCCTTGTACAAGGCTTGTACAGTGGCTATGTAGTTATCTATGACAATCTTCTGGTGCTTGTTGGCGTAGGCTAACTTGGTAGGTTTGAGGTCAATGGTGGCCTCCTCATGCATTGACACATTGGAGGCAGAAGAGCGAGTAGTCTAAACTGTTCAGGCTAAAGGGTTGGTGAGTTATGTACCCATGACGAGAGCGAGAGAGGATGCATCAGTCATCAGAATGTCAGAGCAAGAGGAAGCCATCTTCTTCAACGAATATAGTGTAATGGATCACCCTATATGGATCGTATATGACTCAGTAAAGATACCTTAGGCATGCTTCATAAATGTTACTAAGTGAACTCAGATATCTCAGATAACTGAAAGCTTAACTAGAAGATATCTTTCCTATGACGATCAGGTAGACTTCTAGTAGAAGACAAGAAAAGATGAATATATTCTTTAAGGCTTGAAGATAACTCAAAGGCTTTCACAATGGTGATCGTATAGAAGACAAGAAGCTATGTGCTCTAGAAGGAAGGAAGGAAAGACAAAAAGACAAGTAAACTCTATTCCCGTAATTTATATACACTTTCCTCCAGCGGGGCATCTTTTTCACAGACAAAAAGACAAGGAAACTCTTTTCCATCGGTCACACTCTTCTAGCGGATGGCTTTGCGCGAACTTAATCGGATGGCCTAACTAGAGAGGGAGCGATACTTCGCTAAGCGCCGTCAGGGTAACCCTTCATACGGCCATTGTGATCATCGGTCGCATTCGCTTACAAGGACTGAACCAGTAATTAGGCAACCTTGCATGGTCGGGGAAAACTCGCTTACGCTACAAAACCCGCGACCAACCAGTAATTCGTGGTATGGAATGGGACGAGCGGGATTTGAACCCACGTCATTGCACGTTACCGCACAACAACACCAGGATAGCCATACCACTAGACCATCCTCGCCCCGACAAAAAGACAAGAATAACCACGTACTTATATATCCTATCCTTCACCTGAGCTGATAAATAGATGATAAAGGAAATGTAAATACAAAGAACTACTGCCCATTCTAGACCATCTCCTGATTTCTAATTGCTGAAACCTGTAGAAGAGTCTGCAATAGCCAGGACGTGATTAGTACTACATATGACTATGATTACCTATCACCCTCTCAGGCCTTACTAGCGATTTATGATAGTCTCTTGCAATACGAGTCCGATCGCCTAATCATGACCTCATGGCTGACTAGGCCAATGTCGCATCATGCCGATAGCCAATAATATAGTAACCATAGTGCTGACTTCCTATGCCTAGTCAGGGCTAACAGCAAAGCTACACCATACCATACCACACTATGATGCTATATGACAGAGGATTGTCTCCAGAGCGCTTCATACAATGGTGAAGGGTAGAGATGGCATACTCATATGTTGATAATATAAGCGTAACCTCTATCATAGCATATCGTCTATGTACCTTGATGCTGACCACTACTGGTATTCATAACACCACTTGTAGTATATTAGGAGTAGGGGAGGTAAGGGAGGAAGAAATCTTTTTCACTTCCTTAGCAGTTTTAGACATTTCTAACTGTAGCTTTTTGATGGAATTAGAAAGGATGAGGTAAACCTTGGTATGGCATAGCTTATCTAAGGCTATAGCAGTAGTAATACAGGTTATGATGGCTTCTAGTTTGTCAAAGTAGGCTTCAAGTAACTACTAGCTAGCAGGGAGGGTAGTGATAGCCTCCTGAATCTTGGTCACAGATGTGAGGAGGGATAGTAGGTATGTATATAGGAATTTGAATTGTTTAACCAAGGTGTACATTATGGTATCACTTACCTATATATACAGTTCTAACTATTCATCTAGTGCTTTACAGAGGGGGGAACTCATATATGAGGTAATGAGGTTTCTATATAAGCTACTTAAGTTCCTTATCTTATGTAGGATAGGATATATAGGGAGTAGTTAGGAGGACTGTGAACATCATAGTAGTATTGTTATGATGTTTATCAGTATGAGATACTAAAAGTTTGAAACTAAAAATGTAGGGGGTGGTATGAAGGTATAAAGAAGCCTGAGAATAAAGACAGAACAATCATATACTTAAATACACTCCTTTCCCTCTAAGATAACAAAGAGATAATAGACGAAAAATAACTATTTCCAATCTAGACCATCCTTCGATTCCTAATTACTAAAACCTGTAGAAGAGTCTAGGAAGGACATGATATAATTAGTACTCAATTTAACTATGATCATATAATACTCTTATAAGCCTCACTCCTATTTAGTGTTAGTCTCCTATAATATGAGTCCAATTACCCAATCATAACCACATGGCTAACTAGGGAAATATTGTGTCATACTGATAGCTGATCACATGGTAACTGTAGGGGAGACTTCCTATACTTAGTCAAGGCTAATGGCAAATCTACACTATGCCACACTATGCTACAAGGTCATACAATAGAGGATCTTCTCCAGAGTACTTAATATAATGGTGAAGGGTAGAGATGGCAATACTCACATGTTGACAATCTAAGTGTAACCTCTATTATACCAAATGCCAAGGTACTAATAATACGACAACTACTAGTATTCATAATATAACACTTCATACAGCCATTCAGGTCATCAGTTGCATTTGCTTATATGGATTGAACCAGTATTTAGGTAACTATGCACAGTTCGGGAAAAATCGCTTACACTACAAAACCTATAACCAACCAGGTAATCTTGGTAAATTATGAGTGATACAAGCAGGATTTGAACTTATGACTTTGTGCATTACAGTATAACAATGCCAGGATAGCCATACCACTATACTATCCGCTCTGTAAGAAGAAAGAATAGACTTTTGATCTCCCTCATACACTATTATATAGATAGGTAAGGTACATTACAATTAAGGGCAAAGCCATAGTCACATATATAGGAACAAACTTGATAAGCACTTTTAAGGTAACCCTTTATATAGCTAAGAAAAAAAAAAAAAAAAAAAAGATGCTTTTATTCTTCCTATAGTACACTATATATAGATGGGGTGTTGTACTCAATAAAAAGTATACAATATAGTCACATAATACTGGAGTAGACTCAATAAGCGCTATTATGGTAACCCTTGATATAGCTATTGAGGTCATTAGTTGCATTTGCTTAGATGGACGGAACCAGCAATTAGGTAACCATGCATAGTCAGGGAAAACTTGCTTTCGCTATAAAACCTGCAAATAACCAGACTATATAGATTTTTCCTTCTTTTATACCAATTACTAAGTACACTACCTCCCTTATAGAGTAGTCTCTTCAAACCCTATTTTGTCCACATAACTATTTTCTATATATCATATCAATATAAATACTGTTCTTATGACCTCTACAAGCTAGATAAATAAAATAATTTATAGTACATAACTAAGTGATATCTCATAAATCATCAAACAGAATTCTAACAGGTACTTATAGGACAATATCATAAATACAAAAGTATTTAACCACAGTTCATCATATTTAGCCTTACTACTGATCCCTACATCACCTTCTTGAATACTACCTAGTGTTCCTTCTACTGTCACTTAGGTCATCACTAACTGAAGTACACCTTTTTCCCCCACTGCTGCCTATATGCTGGACTTGCATGCACTTCCCTCGGAACATTATTATATAGGCAAGCATCACGAACTTAATCGTATAGACATAGCTATGGACATAGGAGTGATCTCGCTAAGCACTGTCAGGGTAACCCTTTATATGGCCATTGAGGTCATTGGTTGTATTCACTTACAAGGACTGAACTAGTAATTAAGCAACCTTGCATGGTTGGGGAAAACTTGCTTACTCTACAAAACCCATGACCAACTAGAAATTTGTGGTATGGAATGAGGTAAGTGGGATTTGAACCTACGACATTGTATATTACCATGCAATGACACCAGGATAGCCATACCACTATACTATCCTCGCCTCTCATATGTGCTGGACCATATGCCATCTTTGAATACTTCTATAGCAACATAGAGTATAAATGCCACAGATAACAATGTAACTATACAGTACTTAATTGTGCCAATTATGATACCACATACCCTGCTAATGATCCCCTCTACCCCAAGTACTTAAAAGCCCTAGCTGAAATTAATAAGTGAGCTGAGAATCTATATACTATAATAGAAGAGGGAATGGACACTTTTAGCCCCTCAGTGTTTCATCTTTCCTTTGTTGTTATTGTTCCCTTAGTGTAAGCATTGTGTGAATTTAGCTTGTGTTTTCTCTGTTGTCTTTTCTCTTACCTTTTGCTTCAGTTGGTGTTCCTTACTTGTACCTCGATCCCTTGTAGTTGTTGTAAGGTTTGCCTTACTAGAGATTAGAAAGAGGTTCCCTAGACTTTTCTTTTATTTTCTTGCTTAAGTTTCTCTGCTAGTTTTGTATACTAAATTGCTAGGTTTTCTGCTAGTCATGTTTTAGTTTTAGATTTTGTATTACCCCCTGCTATTATTTACTTTCTGCCCCATTTCTCCCTTAGTTTATTGTGTATAAGCGAGGAGGATTCAGGAACTCCATGTATTTTATCTTTACTATAAACCTTATACTACCAGCCTTAAGCTAGCTATCTATTTACCTCTATCATAGCTTTATATAGCTGAATGTGGAGGTTCTTGTAGATGACCCCTTCGGGGTCATAAAGATAAAATAAAATGAATTTTCCCCCTCCCCTTATATTCAGCCTTACTGTCTCTATGCTAGACCCCATGCTATTTTTAAACATTCTTGTAGTAATACAGAATATAAATACTGCAGAGGACAGTGTGACTGGGGGGGGGGAAATTCATTTTTATTTTATCTTTACGACCCCGCTAGGGGTCGTCTAAAAGAACCTCCGCTTGCAGCTATGTCAAGCTATGACGGAGGTAGAAGATAGCTGACCTAATGTCATTAGCGTAGTCTATGGTCTAGATAAAATACAGGTTTGTTCCCGAACCTTCCTTGCTTACATGCAATAAACTAAAGAAGGGATGGGGCGGAAAGAAAGGAATAGTAGGGGGAAAGTAAAAACTCAAAATAAAACGTGACTGGCATAAACGCGACAACCTAGTACATCAAAACAGCAGAAAAACTTTAAGCGAAAAGGAAAAAGAAAAGCCCAGGGACCCCCTTTCCCATCTCCACTGAGGCAAACCTTATAACAACTGGGAGGGATCGAGGTAGAAGTGAAGAACACTAACCAAAGAGAAAGGAAAGAGAAAGGACAAAGGAGAAAACACAAGTCAAACTCATAAAACCCTTACACTAAGGGAATAACAAAAGTACGACAAGAGATGAAATACCAAGGGGCCCTGAGTCTCCATTCCCTCTTCCATCACAGCACGCAGATTCTCCACTCGCTTGTTATTGTCGGCCAAGGCTTGCAAATAAACTAGGCAGAGGGGGTCATTGGCGGGGTGGGCAGCATCGCAATTAGCACACTTAAACACTGTATATTCACATTGTCATCCGTGGCGTTTGTACTCTGTGTTGCCACATAAGTGCTCAAAAAGGAGGACAATGTAACCATATAGTACTTATATATGCCAACTATGATGCTGCCTACCCTGCTAATAATCCACTTTGCCTAGACTATTTGAAAGCCTTTGCTAATAGTAATAAGTGAGTGGAGAACCTGCATACTGTGATAGAAGTAGGAATGGAGACTTATGGCCCCTCATTATCTCATCACTTTCTTTGCTTTTGTTGTTCCCTTACTGTAAGAGTATTGTGAGTTTAGCTAGCATTTTCTTTTCTGTCTTTTGTCATTCCTTTTTCTTTTGTTGGTGTTTCTCAATTATACCTTGATCCCTTCCAGTTGTTTTAAGGTTTGCCTTACTAGAGATAGGAAAGAGGTTTACTGAACTTTTCTTTTGATTCTTACTTAAGTTTCCCTGCTAGTATTATGTACTAGATTGCTAGGTTTTCCACTGGTCACATTTGTTTTTTAGATATTTCATTACCCCTGGCCACTCTCTACTTTCTACCCTATCTCTTCTTTAGTTTATTGCATGTAAGCAAGGAGAATTCAGGAAATACATGTATTTTATCTTTACCATAGACCTTGTACTACTAGCCTTGAGCTGCATATCTTCTACCTCTATCATAGCTTTATATAGCTGCATACAGAGGTTCTTTTATATGACCTCTTCAGGGTTATACAGATAAAATACAATCAATTTCCCCCCCCTCTCTATATTTAGCCTTATCAAGTATTAAATTAACTTGGTTATAGATTTATATATGACTAGTTTTGCTGAAAGTAGATAGTTTCTTGATATTGACAATAATTTTGTAGTTATGGTAGGTAGGATACTATAGGATAGGAAGATAGTTATTTAGTATGGGGTCATTTTCCATGACTAGGCCATTCTTTATTTTCAATTTTTTTGAAATAAATTGGGCCCAGGTTTAAGAATCTATAGCTTACTAAGAAGTAGGGAGGGGGGAGGAGGTGGTAGTAGTGGCATACAATTTCTAAAGGTCTTTAGCATTCACTTTTTATTATTTTTAGATCTCCTTAAGAGACTCAAGGAGTTCAGGAGAGGGGGAGGAGGCTATAGGTATAGTAGATAAGGTCTTATATAGAGGTAGCATAGTGTAAGTTGGTAGAGGACTATCCTTCCTTCTTTAGTTATGTCTTTGCTTTTAAATAAGTGTAAATGCCCTGCTAGAGGAAAAAGGATATAAAATATCATAATTAAGGAAAAGGAATATAAATATAGATATAGAGGTAGCACTGGTTACATCCTGAGGCTCATATATATACAGTAATATCTTTGCTCTTAATTGAGTATACACACCCTATCCATATAATAGTGACTGATAGGAAATTAAAATCCTATAGAGGTAGTACTAGTCTCAATCCTAGGGCAGTAACTTGTTGAGTTCAGCATAGTTATTGATGATGGTGGGAAGAGTTATCTTGCTAGTAGCTGGGGGTTATTAGATAGCAGGGAGATCTCTTCTAAGAAAGTAAAGAAGGTAGTAGTATTGAAGGACTAAATAGTAGTAAGGCTATTAGTATTACATCTTATAGAGAAGGTATCTGGAGCAGTGTTAGTGGCAAGTAGCTTTTCAAACTCCAAAGACATGAGATTGACTTGCAACTTTCATAAGGCTTCCACCTTTTATAAGGTATCAGGCAAGGGACTAGGGATGGCAGGATAAGGGAGATATGTAGAAGTACAAGGGGGCTTAAGAGGGGGATTATAGGGGGTGCCATGATGAGTAGACATCCCTTAAGGGTAGACATTGCTTAAGGGTGGGGATAGAAAATTTGTGGTGTTGATTTTTCAATTGGGTGAAGTGTTATAGTCAAGAAGCCTTGTAGCAAAGAGGTAGGTAAAGCTTACCCTCTTTAATATATATAATTTTTATCATGAATAAGATCATCAACTACCTTGCCATAGTAATGCTTTAATATACAAAAAAGATCAACATCCAATAGTTAAAGGAAGTGAGTCAAATGTGTACATGTACATGAAAATAGAGGAACAATACTATTATTGATACAAAAGTTGCAAAGTTCCCATGTAATACAGGATCCATGGCTAACCAAAATAAGAAGTCTCAGCTTCTCATCCTCAGTTACAATTCCGCGCTCAACATTTACTTGTCCCATACATATTTGCTTACAATTGCACATAGTAAGAAATTCGCTATTATTCTACACAAATGCAGGGTTTTACACAAAATTTATTGATGTAGATGCGGAGAGCGAGAGAACAAGTTAATGGTGCCAAGAACCCAGCTTGAACTATTTTGTATCCCAACTTCTCTCCATTCTAATCTATCCATATGCACAAACTAATAAATAACTTATCAAACAATTACTACATATGTTCTAACACTCTAAAAAGATGAAATATGAGAGTGTTGATTTTTTCTCATCTGAACAGTTTTTCTGGTGTGAGTTGGGACTCGCGTAGCCTGATTGTGCGAAGGAGGGTTTTGCGAAAACTTGTAACTGGTATGGAAGGGTCTTATAGGGGATCTTTTTCTTGTTATCATTTATAGCTTTTTTTTTTTTTTTTGGGCCGGGGCGGGGGGAGAAGGGGGGGGGGGGGGGG
>JABYPW010001021.1:0-18479 GCA_016880775.1 Phymatotrichopsis omnivora
GTACAAGATGGGGGTCTATTTGGCACAGATCTCACAGGTATGGCCACTTGGTACTCGTATGCGTGGGTCCTTGTCGGTATCCCGGTTCTCGTTTTCGAAATATAGTTCGCTACCTGCCTGGCTTCGGTTTCCGATCGGAACATGGCCTCCAGGTCTCGGGGTCGTGGGATGTATTTCTCGCGCGCTTCTGTCCTTGCCGGGCATTCCAGGATCGCGTGCTGTAGGGTTTCGTAGTACTGGTGGCAGTGGGTGCACCCAAAGAGAGCATCCAACAGCCATCTTTAAATACCCAATTCCAACCTAAGAAATGACTCATAGATGACTAAGGAAATAGAAGGAAATAGAACCCCGCAGATCATCCATGACGCAATATTCGATCGCTAATCCAATTCTTGCATTGCCTAGAAGAGTCCGGATCACAGAACAGGCAAGATTAGTAATATCATGAGCAACGGATCGCCATGACCTCTGACGTGTCATGTCCTCTCACGATGACTGGCTCGATCGGTCAGGCCACCCATTCCACAAGGGTGACTAAGTCCTTGCGCGACATGCCAATATTCCAATCACGTGTTTCCGGATAGGTATTGTGGCTAAGTCGTCAACCCTTGCCACTTCACCAGAGCCGTACTGACGTAAGACGAATAAGGCAGAGCCACAAGAGACAGGCAGAGCCTGGTAGCTGTGATGGGTATAACACTTACTGGCTGCATTCTAGGTACTAGTCTATCATCGCGCAAGTCCGTGGTACCTTGGAACTGTAACACATATAAAGTAATACAAAAGGCAGGGAGTGGAGGATTTTACTTTTCTTTTAGAAAATGCGAATGGCAGGGAGTGGAGGATTTCCTAACTATAGCCATGATGCTCCTTTTATTTCCTCTTCACTATAGCTAGGCTATTGTATTAAGTTAGTATTCAGTGCCACCCTACTATAGGGAACAGTGTATATAGGCTTATAGTGTTTTAAGGGAATAGAATGTATCTTATCTTTATCTTTTAGGCTCCTCAAGAATCTTGACAACCCCCCCACCTTATGTGAAGGTCCTCCTAATCAAGTCTATACATAAGGCAAGTCTCTCTCTTACACCTTTCTGACCATGTAACATATAGATTATTAAGATACTTCTCTCATGACAATATTAAAAATACATCGTCGTTCCTTTCAACAACCACCTGAGGCCCAACTATGTTAAGCAAGTGGGTAGAGCTGTCACCCATAGTCGACCCCGCTCTAAGTAACATTGTAGTATCAGATCATACTGCCGTACCATGTCACTTAAGTGAGCTTCCAACTATGACATACCATTGTGATGCTCTTAGAGTTCCTAGGAGGGGTGATCAGGCCCCCCGGAGTGTTGCACCCAATAAACCTAAGATGTAGTAGCATCTGACCCCTCTTTTACTTAGTTACAGCATGTAGCCTTTTTCCTTTTGTTTTATTTAAGTGACCAGACTACTTGAATGATAGTTCTGAGGAGTATAATTAGGGATTTAACCTTGTAGACATTGGGTAACAGTATTCAGACACCGTTTTCTTATAAGCCTATTATCGTATCCATTGGTTAGGTTTACATTTAGGGGAAGTGGAAAATTTCTTTTGTTTAAAGGGTAATGCATATGGTAGGAGTGGAGGATTTCCTTTCTTTTTAGCTTTGCCACTCTTTTTATTTCCTCTTTTCATAGTTAGGCTATCCTATTAAGTTAGTGTAAAATCCATCCCACTATGGGAAGAGTGTAGTTAGCTTTTTAGCTTAGGGAATAGAGTATATCTTATCTTTGTCTTTAGTCCATCCTATTAAGTTAGTGTTAAAGATGCCCTGCTAGAGGAAAAGTGTATATTAGTATAGGGAATAGAGTGTATCTTGTCTTTGTCTTCTTCTTCAGTCTTTCTTTAGTATATAGCTACCTTATATTCTCTGTGATCACTATTGTGAAAGCCTTGAGTTATCTTTGAGCCTTAGAGAATATATTTGTCTATCTCTCTTCTTTATTAGAACTCTGCCCTATACTTGTAGGAAAGATATCCTTTCAGTTGAGCGTTTTTTTCTATTATCTGAGATATCTGAGTTCACTTAGTAACATTTACGACGTATACCTGAGGTATCTTTACCCAGTCTTTACATGCTATATAGGGTAATGCATCATACCTCCCATGGTAGTAGACTTATCC
Source organism: Phymatotrichopsis omnivora (assembly GCA_016880775.1). Classification (NCBI taxonomy): domain Eukaryota; kingdom Fungi; phylum Ascomycota; class Pezizomycetes; order Pezizales; family Rhizinaceae; genus Phymatotrichopsis; species Phymatotrichopsis omnivora. The sequence continues at coordinate 2,174 of JABYPW010001021.1, forward strand.
TTCCTATTATACTCAGCAAGCTTGGCCTGAATTAGTATCATATAGATTTAATTATTAGCTTTATATGGGCCAGCATAGTTCGAGCATTAGAGAACAGTGTTCTCACAGGTGAAACCTTTCTGGTACTTGCAGTTGGCTACTCCGCAGGAATGTTTAGAGATAGTATGGTGGCTAGCACAAAGTCAGCAGCATAAAGGGGACTGATAGTTCTAGACAGGGTATCCAAACTTCGAGCAGTAGGAGCATTAGGTGTCAGCACCAAAGGGAATGTACTTGACTGTGTAATAGGTTTTGTTGAGGATTATAAGGCCCGTCAGGATGTGGGCCTCATTATTGTTATCAATAATAGTGATCATGAGTGAGCTGTGATTTTGTTAGTAAATTTTAGAGCTAGACATCAGCTAGCATAGGTTTATAGCAAGTGTAACTCTGGAGTTATAGCACTCAATCTCCTGGCAGGGTCAAGACATCTGTTCTACAGTGTTGAGATCAGTGGCAGATGTGACAGCATGGATGATGTACTTCTTCCATGTGTGATTGCGGTTGATTCCTTTGACTTCGATAAACTCAGTGACTACTTTTGACATGACAGCTTACTAGGCAAGGACTACTGCTGCAGTAACTGTCTCCATGGTGGTGAGAATAAGTGTGGTGGGGTTGTTGTTATGGCATCTCTGGATGTACAAGAAAGAGGGGACTCTAGCTTTATCCAAGGCCGAATTTACTCAGTTGTAGATATAGATATAAGCTTCTATGCCGAATGCTGATAGTTCTTTGATATCAACAATAATCTCCCAGTCATGGCAGGTGGGGTAATGTGGGAGGGGAAGGGTAGTAGATAGAAGAAGGTCCTTTTAGGTAACTAGACCACCTTTCTTCTTCTGTTTTTTCAATACAACTTATACCTATGTCTGAGTATCTTAGGCTATTTGCAGTGCAGGGAGAATGGTGGAGGTGGATGCTATCAAGCAAAGTTTCATAATGTCTTTTGCAGTTGCTTTCTGTTGTTTCTGTATGTCCTTGAGGGACTTGAGGATTTCGAGAAGAAAGAAAGTGTAATTTGCTTTCCCTAATAACTAGATAAGGTACTATAGCAGGGTATTTACATATAACTAAGTCTAGAGACATAACCATAGCCCTTCCTCCTAAGTGAAACAAGAAAAAAGAAAGTGTATTTTGATTTCCCTAACAAATACTTAAAGTACAATGGTGGAGCGTTTACATATAACTAAGTACACAGACATAACCATAGCCCTTCCCTATAAGTGAAACAAAAAGAAATCCTCTGCCAACTGATGCTGAAAAAGCTGACTAGGGAAAAATAATCTCTAGGTATACCTTAAAATAATGAAAAAAAAAAACCCATATATAGATTACATAACTGAGGAAAAAAAAAAAAAGAAAAAAAAGAAAAGAGAGAAAGTGAAATGTGCAAAACTCCTCCATACTTTACCAAAGCAGTAAGACACAAGTTCCATTACAGAAAAGTAAAAACAGAGTAGAAAGGAGAAACTAGACTCCTCCTATAGTAGTAGACTTATCCTTCCTGTTTGCCTCAGCTAGTTTGGCCTAGATCATCATCATACAGATCAGGTCATTCACTTTATAAGGCCCAGCACAGTTTTTACATGAGAGAATAGTATTCTTGTAGGCTAAGACTTTCAGCTGTTTACAGTCAGTGATACTACAGCTATGCTCAGAGACAGTGTAGGGTTAAGGTTAGGGTTATGGTTATAAGGTGATGACTGACAGTTCTGGACAGGATGTCCTAACTTCGAATAATATGAGTATTAGGTATTAGCGCCAAAGGGGTTGTACTTGATAGTGTAACAGGTTTCATTGAGGATGGTAAGGCCCTTAAGAATATAAGCCTCATTGTTATTATTGATGATGTGAGTACAAGCAATCTGTGCTTCTATTTGTTGATTTTGGTGCTGGATATTAGCCAGCAAATGGTCAGGGTTAGGGTAACACTGGAGTTATAGGACTTGATGTCCTGGCAGAGGCAGATCATTTGTCATATGGAGTTAACATCAGTGGCAGTAGGAATACCATGGATCATATACTTCTTCTATATGTTGTTAGGGTTAATACCCTTGACTTCGTAAAATTCCCCAATAGCTTTCATGATGGCAGGGTGATAGGTGAGGATAGTAGCAGCAGTGACAGTCTCTATGGTGGTAAGGACTAGTATGGTGGGGTTGTTGTTGTGACATCTTTGAATGTGCAAGAAGGAGTGAGCTTTGACTTTGTCTAGGGCTGAGTTGATACGGTGGCAGATTTGGATGTAGGCATCCTTGCTGAAAGCTAATAGTTCTTTGATATCAATAATGATTTCTCAGTCACAGTGGGTAGGGTAGTATAGGAGGGGAAGTCAGGTTGTTAGGAGAACATCCTTCTAGGTAACTAGGCCACCTTTCTTCTTTTGTTTTTTGGAAATGACTTGGGCCTAAGTTTAAGCATCCTAGGCTTATTGTAGGGTAGGGAGAAAGGTGGAGGTTGTGGTGATCGAATGAAGTTCCCTGAGATCTTTTGCATTAGCTTTTTATTGTTTTTAAATGTTATTGAGGGTGTTAAGGATTTCTGGGGGTATGGGCAAGGCCTCAGTAATAGGGGCTAAGGTCTTAGCTATAGACCAGGGTTTTTGCAACTCCAGGGCGGCGACTCAGCTAGCAAGTTCTATCTGGGTGTTGGCGATGGTAGTGAGGGTTGGCTGGATAGATGCCAGTGACTGCTAAATAGCTACAAGGTCTCTTGCAAAGAAGGCAATAAGTCCAGACATATTGAAGGTCTTTTTAGCCCATACACATAGGAAATCACATCCTGTATATGCACCGTTTGAGTTGGTGTTATATCCAAGCATGTGACCAAACTCAGAGGTCACAAGGTCAACTTGGATCTGTCTGAACAATTCAACCCTTTAGATAGTTTCATAGGAAGAGAGGGAGGTGTTTTCAGGGAAAGAGGGGGTAGAGGTAAAAGGAGCTGGCAGAGGTAGGGAGGAGGTATGGGTATAGCCATAAGATATCACTAAAGGGTAGAGATAGAAAAGTTTATGATGAGAATTTTGAGAATAGGTGAGGTTTTTAGGTTGCAAAGTAGGATAAGAAGAAAGAAAGGGGACATAAATTTTCTTAACAACTATGTAAGGCACTTTAGCAGGGCATTTACACTTAACTAAAAGCAGAGATATAACTATAGCCCTCCCCCCTTAAAACTGAAAAGAAATCCTCCACCTACTTACAATGAAAAAGAAAAATGTAGACAACTACATATAAAGACTAACTAGGAAAAACAATTGCTAGGTAAACCTTAAAACAATAAAAGAAAAACCCCCTATATAGACTATGCGAATAAGTGAAAAGTAAAAGAGGAGAGAGAAGGAGAAATATGCTAAACTCCTCACACTTTACTGAAGCAGAAAGACACAAATTCTATTGCAGAAAAATAAAAACAAGATAGAGAGAAGAAACTAAACTCTTACCATGGTGGAAGACTTTTCCTTCCTATTAGACTTGGGCAGTTTATCTTGTATTAATGTCATGCAGATCAGATCATTTGCTTTATATAGGGCAGTATAGTTTGTACCTCAGAGTATGGTATTGTCACAAGTGAAGCCCTTAAGTTGTTTGTAGTGAGTAGCACCACAGGTATGCTCAGAGATCATTTGAGGACCTACAAAGAAATAGAAGTATAGGGGGGACTAACAGTTTTGGACAGGGTGTTCAAATATGGAACAGTAGGAGTATTGGGTATTGGTGCTAAAAGGAATGTACTTCACAGTGCGATGTGTCTTTTTGAGGATTATGAGGCCCTTCAAGATATAAGGCTCATTGTTGTTATTAATAATAGTGATCATGAGTGAGCCATGGTTCTGTTTATTGATTTTGGTACTAGACATCAGCCAGTGTAGGCTCATTGTGAGAGTAATACTAGAGTTATAACTTTCAATCTTCTGATAGAGTCATATCATCTGTCCTATACCATTGAGGTCAGTGGTATTAAGAATACTATAAACAATATACTTTTTCCATGTGTGGTTGCAGTTGATACCTTTGACTTTGCAATACTTACCAACTGCTTTGTTGATAGTGGGTTGGTAGGCAAGTAGGGCAGTAACAGTAATAGTCTCTATTATACTAAGAACAAGGGTAGTGGGGTTGTCATTGTGACATCACTGGATATGCAACAAAGAAGGGGCTTTGGCTTTGTCCAGGGCTGAATTGATATAGTCTTGGATTTCAATATGGTTATCCTCACCAAAGGCTGATGGTTCTTTGATATTGACAATAATTTCTCCATCACGGTTAGTGGGGTAATAAGGGAGGGGAAGCAGGGTAGTTGGGAGAAGTCCTTCTAGGTAACTAGGCCACCTTTCTTCTTTTGTTTTTTGTAAATGACCTGAGCCCAGGTTTGAGCATCCTGGGCTAGTTGTGGAGGGGAAGGGAAGTAGAAGTAGTAGCAATTAAATGAAGTTTCCTGAGATCTTTCGCAGTCACTTTTTGTTGTTTTTGGATGTCCTTAAGTGACTCAAGGACTTCATGGGGAGTAGGTAAGGATTCAGTAATAGGCACTAGTGCTTCAGTTATAGGTTATGGTGGTTATAACTATAGGGCAGCTAGTCAGTTATTAAGCTCTATCTAGGTATTAGTAATGGTGGTGAGGGTTGACTGCATAGAAGCTAGGAACTGCTAGATAGTGGGGAGGTCTCTTGTAAAGAATGTGATAAATCTAGATATGTTGAAGGTCTTAATAGCCTATGCGCCATAGACATTAGCTCCTGTGTATGCACTGTTTGAGTTGGTGTTGTATCCAAGCAGATGACTGAACTCAGATGTCGCAAGGTTAACTTGGATATATCTGAATACTTTGACCCTTTAGATAGTTTCAGGGGAAGGGGGAGGAGCATTTTTAGGGAGAAGGGGGTAGAGGTAAAAGGGGTAGGGGTGTAGGGGGTTGGGGGTGTAGTGACTAATCATCGCTCAAGGGTGGAGATAGAAAAGTTCATGCAAGAATTTTCAGAATGAGCGAGGTTTGAAGGTTGCGAAGTATTATGAGAAGAAAGAAAGAAAAATACAGGACTATATAGATTTCTCTTTCTTTTATACCCACTACCAAGAGCACTGCCTCTATTCTACAGCAGTCTCTTTAAAACATATTTAGTCTATATGACCTTTTTCCTATACATCACTTTATATAAATACTGTTCTCTTGACCTCCATAAAGTAGACAGCTAAACACAGGTGACAATACATGACTAAGTGATAATTCATGATTTATAACACAGAAATTCAAAAGAACATACATAACAGCAGGAGATATAAGGAGAATATAATAAATAGAAAAGTACATGACCATAGTTCATTATAGTATCCCCCTCTCCAAGCTGGAACTCCTGGTATTCTGTAGAAGTTTATGTGTTTGGTGCATAGCTATTCAGGTTTAAAATAGTGGAGAAGATAAGGAACCTAGAATGCTATCTTAGGGATTCAAGTAAGTACGGATAATTTATCATTTTAACTTAAAAAGGTTTGAAGGCTAATATATATGAAAAACAGCTGCAGGAGTGAATAGGATCCAAGAATGGCATGTATATACTAGAACATGTATTTATGACTCCGATGCGCTACCGACCTTAAGTCAGCTGTCTTCTACCTCTGTCATAGCTTGTCATAGCTGCAAGCGGAGGTTCTTTTATACGACCCCTAGCGGGGTCACAAAGATAAAATAAAAATGATTTTCCCCCCCTCCTGTATTTATGACTCCCTAGAAGTAGTCAAGAACAGAGAATCTAAAATTGATTATCTTACATGTGATCTTGACTCTTCTCTTTTTTTTTTTTTTAGGTAATGCTGAGCCTAGAGAGACTAAAATATTATATAAGATATATGTTCAGAGCCTCAAATCCATCATTACTTCTATAGCTAGACTAGCAATGGTATAAAATACATAGAAAGCAGAATTCACCATCGACCTCCACATACTTCCCCACATATCCTGTGACCTATACTCTATGATGGAAGCTTTATGTGTAGAAGAGCTAGCAGAATTTGTACCTTATGATGTAAAAGTTAGTTGTATGCTATTGAGAGGCTAGGTGAAGATACTAGTCAGCATGGAGTGGGGTGGTAGTGCATTGCGAATTTGGCAGGTGATAGTAAAGTGTTCTTTAGCAGAATATTACACCTCAGGGATACCAAGTTATTTTAATCCTTCTCTTTCTCTCTCTCTCTCTTACCCTTAACCTCCTTTTTTTATCTTATTTCATCTTCATATACCGATTTGCTATTGGAATACATGAGTCAATTTTTTTAATTCTTTTTTTGCCCTTCTATTCCCATGATTATTATTTCTTATGTTTCCATTTCATACTATTTCGTTTCAGTTTTTTAGGTGAGAAGAGGAATTCATACATGCTCGAGAAACATAAATATTGAAGTTTGATCAAGTGATAGCAGGCTGTAGATATTTGTACAGGTGTTTTTTCTTTCCTCTTGCAATAATACAGGATAAAATTTTCTTTTCTTCTATTCTCCCTCCCTATGCATATATCTACTCCTTTTAAGATCTTGTTGTGGCCAATGAATTAATAGAATATTATAAACCTTTTATAATTAATAAGCTCTACTAGAAGATATTCCTAAAATTTTTGTAAGAGCTATTAGATTTAAGGCACCTGCTAGTGTAGAAATTCCAGCAGAAATAGCATATACATGTACAACCACAGTGGTTCTAGCACTGGTGACAACTAGGAATACTTCTTCTCTCAGGTGGTTATCTCTAACATTCTCCATTATCTAGAGCAATCTTTCCCTTATATTTCTAAGCCAGATATATAGGGGTATTAGTATGTAAAATCCTACTAATACTGAATCACTTTTAGCTATCTCTAGGTGTACCTTAGGATGATATTCCTCCTTTACCTCTAGAAGCTAGGGATTCATAGGAATTGTTGGTTCTTATAGGGTGGTGTATATACTAGGACTATCAGATACTTTCAATATTGCCAATAGGGTTTGTCAGGGTCCACTTTGATCACTGGTAAACTAAGGGGTGATATAGGGGAGACACATCATAAGACCTATTCTTCCTATCGCTACTACTACTGGTTTAATGTAAGATATAGCTGAGGGGTATAGTGCAGTGGCTTATAGGCCTAGGGTTTTTTTTAGGGTGAGGTCAGTACCTAAGTATAGTTTACAACACTTTTAATACTTAATACTAGAGGGTCTTAAAGGGTTCCTTCTTCACTGTACTATCTTCAGGTAAGGTGTAAATTTATCTATAAAGGTCAAATATAGGTGTGACCATGGTAGTAGATCGGGGAACTTCTGATATTTCCTTATCTCTATCATAGCCTTATCTTGTCAGGGAAGCAGTAGTGGAACTTATTGATGAGCTTATGGGAGTGCTCAAGGTATTAGGATAGCTCCTACATATAGTTGGAGTAGCTGACCTATTTGATAATGTAGTGAAAAGTATCACCTTGAAGGTGTTTAGAGTTGAAAACACACTTATCTTTAGACTCTCGATCTCCTTCAATAATAACCAGAGGAGGTAGAAGATTTTAATAGCCTAGCACTAGTCCATGTCTACTTATTAGTTCTAGTACAGAGATGTGGAAGACTGGATAGGTTCTTATAGAGTAAGGAAGCTTGAGTTTATATGGTTTAGTTCTGACTATTACTAGAACTTTGAATGGACTAAGTCTTATAAAATCAAGCTTCTTGGATGGCCTTTGAGTATACACATGTTTAGCACTTAGCTAAGCTTTCTCTCCAATTTCTATCATAGGTGCTAGTTTTCTTGACTAATCTACTTCTTCCGTCTAGCTTGCTTGTGCATAAGTGGTTTCTACCCTACACAGGTCATGCTCCTCATATAGTCTAGTAGTAAGGTGCTTGATACTTTCAGGGGTTTTCAACCTTTTCCTCAGGTCTAGGTCTAGTGCAAAGTGTGGGTAGTAGCTATAGTTTATATTGAATAGGATAACTTTTGTAGTTACTGATGCTTGGTTATTGTAGCTAGCTATATAAAGGGTAACCCTAATGACACTTGGTGAAATTGCTCCTATATACATGGCTATGTCTTTGCAATTGAGTTTATGTATGCATGCTACCAGTACTATAGTGACCATAGGAACTTCAGATAATGGTTTTTGTAGCTGAACTCTATGAGGGGAAGCAGGGGTTCCTAATCATCCTGCTGGTAATGGCAATAAATCCGCAGATACTATTCTAGAATTGAGTTCTTTCTTTCTATCTAACTATCTATTTCTCAGTGGTAAGCTGTGCTAAGGTTGCTTTTAATTTTCAAATCCTGGTATAGGGACTTCCAGAATTCTGTAATAAACTAGGTACTATAGTTGGAGGTGATATCCTTTGGTAGCCCATGGTGTTTCCATATATGGTGTAGGTACAGGTTTGCTAAATCTTCAGTTGTTGCTTTTTCTGTTATAGAGAAGTAGTGCACCATTTTGGTCAGGTGATCTACTACTACAAGGATTGTATCAAGTTCATTGCTTGCTACTAATCCTATTATAAAAGTAGATGGATACCAAATTCTAGGGTTTTTCATGTATTTCCAGGGCCTGTGAAGTGCCAAAATGTGCATATCTACTAGGTTTCATGCTTTATAATGACTAACATATCAGCTAATATATTTCCATAATCTAGGCTAAAAATAGTTCCTTATTATCATCTTAGATGTCTTAGCCTGTCCAGGGTGTCCAGCGGTTATGTGGTCATAGTTTTCTCAGAGTATTTGCAGTTTTATATCTGGATCATCAGGTACATAAACTAGGTTATTGTACATTAACAGCCCTTCCTTGACTTTACAATCTAATAGTTCCATATATCCTGAAAACATTTTTTCTTTTTACTGGGACTATAGGATAAACTTTGCAGCAGTGTCCTTATCATAAGACCTTTTGATTTTTTCTTCGAAACCTCGGTTCCTTTCTACTTCTACTCTTTCTGAAAAAATATGCAGCTGTAGGCTCACTCACAATACAGGATTCAGATAGTAGGGTGGGATGATTATCTATTCCTAATAAGTGAGACATTTATCCCCTTCCTTAGGGAGATCTCCTGATCTTCTAGTTAAAGAATTAGATTTTCCTTTTAGTCATGAAATATTCCAAGTTCTTATGATCTGTTAACACTTGAACTATTAAATTTGAATATGCCATATGCTATTCCCAAACTAAAAATATGAGAATCACTACTAACACTTCATTATTATGCACTGGATAGTTGCATTATATAGGGTTAAACTTCTTGGAGAATTATACCACTAGGTATAAAACTTATTTTCCATCCTCATGCTAAAATTTCTAGTAAAAGATGCCTGCTGCCATATAATCAGATACATATATTTCTACATTAACTAGTTTTTATAGGTTGAAGTATCTCAGGGTTAGTACTGATGTAAAAGCTTCTTTTAAACTTCTAACAGCAGTATTTGCCTCCTTCATGCATTTAAATTTTCAGTCCATTTTGAACAATATGGTGATTAATAATACTACTCTTGAGTATCCTCTAGTGAATCTTTAGTAGAATTTTTCGAAGTATAGGAACCTCTGGATATCCTTTAATGACTTCAGTGTTTCCCATTCTAGTACCACTTCTACCTTCTTGTTATCCATGGTACTGCCTTCTGGGGAGATGATAAATCTAAGCAATTCTATCTCTGTGACATGGAATTCACATTTCTTAGGTTTGTGATAAACTTTATTATCCTATCGTTTCTTTAAAACTGTTTGTATATGATTGACATTCTCTTCCAGGTTTTTCAAAAAGATCAATGTGTTATCTAGGTAGACAACATAGAAAATATTCAAATGATCTTTTAGGATACTGTTGAGAAATGCTTAGAATTTTGCTGGTGCATTAGTAAGACTGAAAGGCATAATCTTGTACTCATAGTGGCCATACCTGGTGCAGAATGCAGTCTTCCATTGCTCACCTTCTGCAATTCTGTTTGAATTATATACCTATCTTAAGTCTAACTTGGTGTAGATCTTTCCTTCTTTTAACCATTTCAACATTTCCTAGATTAATAGCAATGGATGGCAATTTTCGATCCTGACTTTGTAGAGTCCTTAGGAATCTGCAGATAGGCAGAGTGATATATATTTCTTTTTTACAAATAGTATAGGTGCACTAGCTGGAGACTGTGACTCCTGGATAGATCCTTTCGCTAAATTTTTTTTCAGATACTTCTTTAGCTCTTGTAGCTATACCTCTAATAATCTATAGGTAGGTAACCATAGTAGTTCACCTCCTTCAGTCAGTGGAATCTGGTGGTCAATTTTTTTTTCCGATATGGTAGCAAAGTATCTGCTTTCTGTTTATCAAAGAGTTGCAAATATTTATGGTACTCTTCTAGTACTAACTTCTCTAGCAGTGATGCTTCTGGCACCTCCCTTTCTCTAGTGGATTCTGTAATGCTTATAGTATACAGCTTGCTATTGTTCCCTGTTACCATTTTTTCAAAGGGGAGTTAATATTTATTCCACTTCTCCCCTCTTTTCTCAGAAGGCGAGTTGATTTCTTCTAAAATCTATTTGCACTTGATGTTGCTGTAGCCACTACAATCCTAATAGAATATGATAATGTACTAACTTTATGATGTAGAACAATGCCTATTCTTTCCTTACTCTAACCTAGATTTCTATTCTGGTGACCTTGGTGATTTTTCTGCTACTAGCTTATCTTCTATTAACAACTGTTAAGGTTCTTACTGTCTATAACTTCAATATATCAAGATCCTTTTCTTGCATAAATGTTTCATCTATAAATACAAAACTAGTTATCGCTGTATCTAATACTACATAACACTTCATAGTGTTATTTAGTGTTGCTTGAACTATTAAATTTTCTCCTTCTGAAAACATTTCCGAATTTTCTATTCTGGTAGCTTTTTAGGTAAGCCCTTTCCCTTGGGATTTCCTTAGAGATAGACCACTATATAGTTCTAACTCTTAGAGTTTCCTGACTCAACTATAATAGTTGCCACTTTTGTACTAGTGGTCTTTAAGTCTTAGCTAGTCTCCTTCTTTGGACAGTTCCTTGTGTAATATCCTTCTTTTCTATAATTAAAATACAAGCCTTTGTTTTTGCAGTGATCTTTCTCTTCCTTAGTGATCTTTTCCTTTTCTTATCCCTTCTGGTGGTAGTTACTGAACTTGTTCTATTTCTTAAAGCTTTACTTTAGCTGCTTCTCCTAGGACTTGTTTGTAGGTTTATCTTCTCTTTTTGGAATTGATTCAAGTTGACTTTCTAACTACATACACAGTTGTATAAACTCTAAGTATATCTTGGGGAGCTCTCACTGTGAGCCAGGGCCTTATGGACTTTTCCTTTCAGTCACTTTTTGAATAGGAGTATCTTCATCCTGTCATCTTCTAGTAGGTTAGTATTTAATGTGAGACTATTAATGTCTGCATAATACTCAGATACATTCCCTCTTTGCCTAAGGTTTTCCAAATACTGGTAAGTGTTATTATCCTTGTCAGGGTCATCATAAGATTTTCTTACCACTTCCTTGAAGTCTGACTATGTCATCTCATGTGCTTTTTCATTTTTTAACCACTTTAGTCTTCTAGCAATATACCACCTTTGTGCTAGTCCTTTTAGGAAAGAAGCTGCCTACTTAATCTTGTAGCCTTCATCTTCAAACCTATCCTCATTGACCTCAAAGGTGTCTATGCACCTGGTGATGATATATTTTTAACAATGAAGATAAAGTCTACATAGGTCTACCTAGGCACAATCCTTTCTATGAAATACTTTAAGGTCTTTTGTGATGAACTGTGGTCATATACTTTCCTACTTGTTATATTCTCCTTCTATTTACTATTGTCAGTAATGTTCTTTGGAATTCCATGTTATGAATCATAAAGTATTACTTAGTCATGTATGGTTACTCATGATTAGCTATCTACCTTGCAGAGGTCATGGGAACAGTATTTAGATTGAATGACATATGGAAAAGGGTTATGTAGACAAAACAGGTTTTACAGAGACTGCTCTAGAAGGGAGGCAGTGATCTTGCCGATTAGTATAAAAGACAAGAAAATCTCGTAGTCCTGTATTTCCTTTCTTTCTTCTTCATGCAGTATCTTAAGTACATTGTAGGAATAAAGAGTATACGCTGCAGGAATAAAGAGTTATTCCCACAAACCTTTGGCACATCATTGCCTCACTCTATGTACAACTCTTCAGTCCTCTAAAGAGTTGTGTATCTTCTCCATCCTGATTTACCCCCAAACCCTGATACCACTGAGGATGAGTTGTATCACTGAAGGAGTTGTCCTTTACATCTTTAGCAAGCTTAGGTATTTCTTATAGTTGCTGTTACTCTTCTTCTAGTTCCTATTATATAGTATCAATACGTAGCTATAGTGTAATCTAGTCTTACCTCAGCTCCTAAAGCTACTCACTTTCTAGTACTTGCTCCTTTCTGAGGCTTTTGATCTATTAGTAACTTATGACTTGTTACTTCTTTAAGTCCTTAATCTCTTATTCCTTCGTAATACCTACATTATAGTGTTCTCTAATCTAGTCTCTGATCCTGTAGTAGTATGCATTAGCCTAAGTTTTATTGACCTGGTATATATCTCAGAAGAACCTTATCTCTTCTATGCTTATAATAGTGTATACCTCCTCTATATCCTCATATAGGTCTGGAAGCTTTTCCTTGCTAGATATTTACAAATGCATATACCTTTTTACTGCTAGGAATTCATCAATATTAGGGTCTAGGATGGGTAGTAGGAGGATTTTGAGTTTATCAAGTTAGACTAGGCTAATAGGTTGATTCTGGTATAGCACAATAAGATCATCCTTATATAGATAAAGCACAATCTTATCTTCACTCTACCAGTATACTGGCTATGTCTGTGAAAATAGTGACTTCAACTATAAGGTTATTAACCTTACACTTCCTAAGATGTTCTAGCAATTTGAGGGCAGGATCATCTAATTCCTTATCTAGGAAAAAACTTACTATTGCAGTGTCAGTATCTGACAACAGGCATAAGCATATAACTGGTGCTATTCCTAGGTCTGGAGTAACTGTTATTATTTGCAGTATTTGGTACTCAGTAGTTAAAGTACACTCTATCATCCTAATGGTTATTGCAGTGATAGTCTTAATATAGGAATCGGTGAATTTCTCCTTCACAATTTCAAATATAGAAACCTCTTTTCCACTATAGCTGAGTTACCTTTTCACGTTCCTACTGCTCCCTAGCCTTACAGCATAAGTGGTGGTTAATAGGGTTAACTTTCTAACTACAGTTATTGAACTGAACTTTCTGAGCTTTTACCAGTATCTCAGAAAATACCTTCAGTAATGCTGGTCTCTGTACTAGCCTATCTTAGACTTCTGAACTAAAATGGACTCTGCAATTCATCTTCTGGGGGGTAGAATCTAAAGGACTCCAGGTTCTTCTAGAGGAGGTAGGTTCTTATCTTACATCACCCTAGTGACTTCCTCGATTATGAACTATGGTGCTCCTTCTTAGAAGTTCCAGTTGACTGTGGATGACATCCAATATTACCTAAATTCTCATGTATCTTCTTTACTAGTAATTTCTGCTAGATGCAGTATAGTGTAAAGGACAACTCCTTCAGTGATACAAATAAGCCTTATTCTGTATCAGGGTTTGGTGGTAAATCAGGATAGGAGAATGTACACAATTCTTTAGAGGACTAAGAGATACTCATAGAGTAGGATAGGAAGGTGGTAAAGGTTTGTAGGAATAGTATCTGTTACTCCATTGGTGTATACTTAAGATAAAGAAAGATAATATATTTTTCCCTATACTATAGTTTTATATCTAACCTATCCTCTAGTATGGCGTTTACACTTAATTAAAAGCAAAGACATAACAGAAGGAGAGAAGATAATAGAAGAAAGAAAGTGTATTTTATTTTTCTGATTCAACTACTTAAGGTACTATTGTAGGGTATTTACATACAACTAAGTACAGAGATGTAACCGTAGCCTAGAAGAAAGAAAGAAAAATATAGGACTATACATATTTCTCTTTCTTTTATACCCACTACTAAGAGCACTGCCTCTATTCTAGAGTAGTCTCTTCAATACCTGTTTAGTCCACATGACCTGTTTCCTATATATCACTTAATATAAATATTGTTCTCATAACCTCTGCAAGGTAGACAGCTGATTAAAGGTAATAATACATGACCAAGTAATAATTCATGATTCATGATACAGAAATTCCCAAGAACATAAATAACCCTAGGAGATGGAAGGAGAATATAGCAAATAGAAAAATATATGACCACCGTTCATTACATAAGGTAGTGAAGAAGATTTCTTTTTTCCTTGCCTCCTCTGCTCCTGCTATGTTATAAGTCATACTCTCTACTACTGATAATACCTAAACTTAGGTTATAAAGAATAGCAAAGGCTAGGCCCTGGCTATGCTACAACTAACCACTACTACCCCTCATACTCCTAAGTACTTCACCAAGTACAAGATAGAAATCATTGTCAACCTTGAGGGAGAAATCCCTAAGTTTAACCCTATTACTATCTAGGACACTGTCAACTCTGCCCTGGTTGAGAAGAAGGCCTATTCTGACTACTATATCTACTCTGTCTCTAAGGCTACATCCTATAATATTTGTCTCTCTTTAATGGAAAACACTACCATGTAGCAAGAGATTGCTTATAAGCAAACTATAGAGGCTATCTGCAAGGTCTTCCCTATTAACACTAGTCTCCACTAAAACTTCTTCCGTAAAAAATGCATGGTGTACAATGTACCTACCCCTATCCTCAACACTTACAAGTATGAATATATGTTACTTATCTACAAGGAAATTGAGACATACAATCACGGAGTTATCCTCACTTAAATTCCCCACTGGCTTAATCTAAAGACAAGCTCATTGGCAAACCTACTGTTAACGGTGCGTATCTCGTGAGGTAGATAAGTTCAGTAAACACAGGTAGGCACGAAGCTATAAGTATTACTGAGTGAACTCAGATATCTCAACTTATTCTTCTCAACTAAACAAGTGTTTCTTCACATCTACTAAGAGATTTGGAACGAAGATAATAAGTTGCAAAGATAAGGCGAAATATATTCTTAAGACTCGAAGCTAGTCTCAAAGCTAAAGAAGAAAGGAAGGAAAGACAAAGGAACGTCGAAACTCTATTCCCATTACTTAAAAACTAAATACACTCTTCCCGCAGTGGGACGGCTTTTACGCTAACTAAATAGGATGGCCTGGCTACGGAAAGTTCCTCCTCTTAACTGACCGAAAGGAAATCCTCCGCCTACTCGTGCCTAAAAAGAAAAACGTAAACTACGTACAAAAGCTGACCGGGGAAAAACAATCGCTAGGCGAACCTTAAAGCAACGAAAGAAAAACCCCCTACGCAGACTACGCGACCAAGCGAAAAATAAAAGAGAAGAGAGAAAGAGAAACGCGCAAACTCCTCCGCACTTTACCGAAGCAGAAAAACACTATTTACATGGCGAAAATACAAAAACGAGGTAGGGAAAGAGAAACTAAACTCCACCCATAGTGGTGGACTTGTCCTTCCTGTTAGACTCGGCGAGTTTGGCCTGGATTAACGTCATACAGATCGGATCATTCGCTTTGTGGGGGCCGGCGCAGTTCGCACATCGGAGGACAGTGTTCTCGCAGGCGAAGCCTTTCGGCTGCTTGCAGTCGGCGGCACCGCAGGTATGTTCGGAAATGGTGTGGGGGCCGGCGCAAAGTCGGCAGCAGGGAGGTGATTGACAGTTCTGGACGGGGTGTCCGAACTTCGAGCATCGGGAGCATTGGGTGTCGGCGCCGAAGGGGATGTATTTGACGGTGTGACGGGTTTTGTTGAGGATGGTGAGACCCTTGAGGATACGGGCCTCGTTGTTGTTGTCGATGACAGTGATCACCAGGGAACCATGATTCTGTTTGTTGATTTTTGCACTGGATGTCAGCCAGCGCGGGGTCATCGCGAGAGTGACACCGGAGTTGTAGCTTTCGATCTCTTGACGGAGTCGAGACATTTGTCCTACGGTGTTGAGGTCAGTGGCAGTGGGGACGGCATGGACAATATACTTCTTCCATGTGTGGTTGCAGTTGATTCCTTTGACTTCCGCAAACTCGCCAACAGCTTTGGTGATGACGGTACTGTTACAGTTCCAAGGTACCACGGACTTGCGCGATGATAGACTAGTACCCAGAATGCACCCAGTAAGTGTTACACCCTTCACAGCTACCAGGCTCTGCCTGACTCGTGAGGCTCTGCCTTATTGGAC
>JABYPW010001022.1:0-18472 GCA_016880775.1 Phymatotrichopsis omnivora
AAGAAAAAAAAAAAATTACCCCCCCCCCCCCCCCCCTGGACACTCCTTTATCAGGGTGAGGATGGTCTAGTGGTATTGCTGTCCTGTTGTCGTTGTGCAGTAATGTGCAATGTCGTGGGTTCAAATCCTGCTCGCCTCATTCTATACCATGAATTTCTAGTTAGTCATGGGTTTTATAGCGTAAGCGAGTTTCCCCTGACTATGCAAGGTGGCCTAATTACTGGGTCAGTCCTTGTAAGCGAATGCGACCGGTGACCTCAAAAGCTGTATGAAGGGTTACCCCTGACAGCGCTTAGCGATATATCGCTCCCTCTCTTGGTTAGGCCATCCGATTAAGTTTGTAGAAAGCTATCCACTATAGAGTGTGACCAAAGGAAAAGAGTATAGATGCTCCTTTATCTTTCCTTCCTTTCTTCTTTAGCTTCGAGACTAGCTTCAAGTCTTAAGAATATATTTCGCCTTATCTTTGCAACCTTACCATCTTCACCTTCCATCTCAAGGAGATGTAGGAAAGTACTTGTTGAGTTAAGAAGAATAAGTTGAGATATCCGAGTTTACTCAGTAATACTTATAGCTTCGTACCTCCTTGTGTTTTACTGAGCCATTCTACCTCACGAGATACGCACCATTAACAGGAACCTTTACACTAGTACCTCTATTCCTTGTAGAGACAATTATAGACCACCAGCATTTCATTGTCATAGATTTCATAGTTTCACTCTAGGGGATATATCTTGTAACAGAAATAGGTAATATAATACAAGGAACTGTCCAGGAACTGATAGGAGAGTACCCCACCAATGGCGAAGTCACTCATGTTAGTTTCCATAAGGAGAGGAATTCTTAAATTGTAGTGTGAGAGAATGGGTATAGAGGTGAAGCATTGCTTGAGCTTAGAAAAGGAGTCATCCTGAGCTTTTCCCTATTTCCAAGGAGTGTCGTTCTTGGTGAGGTCTATAAGAGGGGCTACAAGTTTCAAGAAGTTTTTAATGAAGACTCTGTAAAAATTCATAAAGCCAACGAAGGACCTGACATCAGTAACTATTTTTGGAGTTGGCTATTCCAGGACCATTTAGATTTTGTTATTTGCTATTTCAATCCCTTGTGCTGATATGATAAATCTAAGGAATTTGACTTTGTCCACTGCCCAGTGGTACTTAGAAGGTTTCAGGGCCAGCTGTTGTTTGTCCAGCTATGAAAGGACTTCTTGTACCAAGTGGTCATGTTCCTCCTACATTTCTGCATAGATGAGGATATCATCTTGGTGGACTATAACACCCACATCAATGAGGTCTTGAAGAATGGTGTTTATCATTTCTTGGAAGATGGCTAGGGCATTGCAAAGACTAAAAGGCTTGACAAGATATTTGAACTACCTGTAGTAAGTATAGCAGGCAGTTTTCTATTCATTCCCCTTTGGTTTCTAGATTATGTTATAGCTATTTTTAAGATTAAGTTAAGTAAAGATCTTGGCTTTACCTATCCTGTCCTAGAGTTCACCCATAAGGGGAAGGGGATAGCAGTTCTAGACAAGGACTTTGTTAAGTCCCTGGTAGTTGATGCAGGGGCAGAGGGATCCATCAGCCTTTTTGACAAAGAGGATAGGAGCACTAGCTAGGGATTTGGAAGGTCTTATTTTGCCTTCCTTGAGTATAGTATCAATGTATTCTTAGAGGGTTTTGAGTTCAGTCTCCAAAGGTTTGTAAATTGGTCTCTAGGGAGGTTATGCTCCTTCCTTCAGTATCAACTTCATGTCCTATTCTCAGTGAGGTAGCAGTTAAGATGCTAACTACTCTAAGAAGACTTTTGGGAAGAGTTGTTCCGATTTATTTTCTTCTAAAGAGCTGACAGACAAGGATCATAGGAAGAGCTCTGTAGAGTCTTCTATAGGCAGCCTTGCCATTATAGAGCACCATCTTAGTGTCTCTGAAGGACTAATAGGTATATCAACCTACGCAAGTTAACCTCCACCCATAGCCACAGTGTTGGTGTAGAAGTCATCATCTTACAAGATCTTATGGGCAGATGCTATAGAGACCTGGGGTTTAATAATATGATGTTTGTACTTGTTAGAGTGAGTGTGTCCAATGGGATAAGAGTAGAGTACTTATTAGAGTAGAAACCCACTAACTCTACTTTGTTGTAATCCACTGTAGGGTTATGGTCTTGGAATTATTTCATAGGGAGGTAAATGTTGATATTGGGGGGCATCAGTACTATATTGAAGTTGATTTTCTCCTTGTGGTTCTGGATCTGTATCTGAAGCTTCGGTATGTAGTACTATTCCTGTTTGCAGGTACCATCATAAGCATCAACATTAACACGAACCTGGCATTTGTGTTTAGGGACTAGGAGCCTATCTGAGATTATGGCTCCTATAGTACCATTGTCAAGTTTAGCAGTAGCTATAATAGTGTGGGTTCTGATTTTGTGGTTGATAGAGGTGCACCAGCAAAGTATCACTAGAACCTTAATGTATATCCCCTACTTAGGCCCTTTAGTTTTGGATGCAATGGTCATCATATCTGGGAATAGGATCCCTGATCTCTCATAGGAATCTTATGGCTAGATGTTACAGTACCTAAGTGTTAAGAAGTAATTGCAGTGTAAGGAAGACAATTATGTAACATAGAGTGTGGTGTAAAGAATGTCAGCACTACTATATAACCTGAATATTTGAACCTTATGGCTATCTTTAGACAGGCAAAGAGAAAACAAAACTAAGCAATAAACATTAGACATTAAGTACTAAGATCTATGAAGATACTTGTATAGTCTATAAGAATTAAGGGAATTTGTGCATCATGGGTATCATAAATCATGAATCATGAGATCATCAATCATCACTAGAAGTATAAGCCACTTAACTAGTGGCCCACCTACTAAGAACTAGGGCTAAGAAAATCCTTGGAACACCGGCTCCAAAAATGTTGTATTACACCTTTCCAAGTCTCTTCTTCAATAAAGGGAATAACAAAGGAAATGGGTTATCAATTTGTAGCTCTTCAAACCATTAGAATATTATCTCCATCTACCTATGTGTCTAGTAGCTCCACCACCCTTCCTGCTACTTTGCCTTAGTCTTCTTAGAGGTTTCTGACTTTTTCTCATCCTTGTCATCCTGTTTCCTCTTAGTGGAGTGCTGTTTGGTAGAGGGAACAGTGGACTTTTTGAAGGTGAAGCAGTGACTCACTTTATGTCCTTAGCAAACACACTTCTGATAGGCATCATTATCTTTGGCCTATTTTAGTTTTGCTCCTTATAAGTAGGGGAGCTTTATAGGGCATGGCTTTAAATTAGACTTGGGTTTATTAGTTCTTTCTACTTTTTCCTTAACCTTCTTAGGTTTCCCCTTATCCTATGCCTTTGAGGTTTAAGAGGTATCAGTTTGAGTTGGCCAAGGATTCCTTCTAAGAGCTTCGGCAGCTTCCTCTATTTGCTGACCAACCATAATGACCTGGTCAAACTACTCCTATGTTGTTTAGTATTAGTAGGAGTAGCTTTTGGCCATAGCTTCACAGAACTCTGGGTGTAGGCCCTGGTTAACCCAATCCTTGAGGTAGGCCTCATTATAGAGGTATAAAGTATTGAGAGTTCTTATATAGGTGGTGAACTACAAGATCAGTCCTAGGTACTTCGCCTTCGCCAGCTTGGTGATATAGATAGGACGAAGGGTATAGGCAACAAAGTTAGATCAGATTGCTTCCAGGAAGTCTTCCTATCCAGTAGTTAGGTTTGCCCACTAGGTATAGTTGATCCTCTACTAGCTAAGTGCTGACCCTGAAAGCAGGGTTGATGCGAATTGGATTTTAACTACATCAGTGGGGAAGGCATGTGTTTGCAGGGTAAAGTAGGTTTCAAGTTGTAATTGGAACTTGAAGATATCATCAGCCTTTCCTGTAAATTTTTCTGGTCTTAGAGGCTTCAGTCCCTTAAAGGTTTGGACTAGTTAAGGTTGTGAGGGTAAAGGAGGTTATGAGAGTCCTTTAGGTCTAGGAGATATAGGAGGTTGAGGAGGTAGGATACTTCCTATTACTCCTCTTATGGTTCCTTCTACATCATTCCTTGTCAGGGGTTTTTCCCATGGCTGAAGGTTTTCTCTGGATGGGAGAGGTAGAGGTGATAGAGTAACTGTTCTCTACTGCCCTAATAGTTCTGGTATGGTATCTCTAAATTGCCTGGAGAAATCGAGGAATCCCTTACTCCTTCTTCACAAGGGAATGGCTAGGGGTTCATCTAGGATAGTAGGAGAGAGCAGATAGTCTTCTACCTCTATGGTAGGTTCCCTGGCTGATTGTATTAGCAAGAGGGCTAAGTTGACTAGCCTCTTATATTGGCTATAGAGGCTGTAGTAGTGTGTCAAATCTTCCTTTGCTTCCTCAAGGGCCTTTTCTAGTTCTTGGACCTTCTTCTCCAGTTATGTAATAGACTAGAGATTGTTTCCCTAAGTTTTCAGTGCCTGATCCTTGGCACTAAGTTGAAACTTTAGGGAGAGAATTTCTCCCTCCAGGGATGATTTTTCATCTCTCAGAGGGTTATTATCCATATAAAGTTCCCATAACAGTTGGGAACTGTCATCCTTTGCCAGGATAGTCCTAGGTAATTCTAGCTCATTGATAAGGGACTTGTTGTCGGATTCAAGGTTATTGATCTGAAAGGTGTATTCAAGTTCCACCTATTCCTGTATCTTTATTTCCTAGAATTGATTCTCCTTTTGTTTCTCCTTATAAGGTTTATAGCCTTTAGGAGGATGTTTGTCACTCTAGGAGGAAAGGAGAGAAGGACAGGAGGAAGTTTCTTTCCCATCTGCTTGTAGGTCAAGATGGTCGAGAAAAGGATGCCTTGGACTTCCTCCTTTTGCTTCTGGAAGTCTTCTAGAAGTTGGGTCTTGATCTGGAATACCATGTCAAGTTTGAGGAAGTTAGTTTGTATGTAGATCTGATATTTCTCCACAAACTTCTGAGCTGCTTCATCGAGTTTATCTTCTGTTTTGAGGATTTTCCTCCCAGATCATATAGTGATAGACAGTGCTTGTCCAGGTTTGTAAAGGGTTTTACCCTAGTAAAGGGCAAGAGTAGTAGTAACATCAGTCATAGGAACATCTTCGCTAGCTATGACTTAAGAATATATTGTTACTGCAGGTGTCTCAAGGTGTTTTAAAGGCTCAGTAAAGTGCAAGTGCCACTCAAGAAAGAATGTATTACTGAGTAAACTCAGATATCTCAATGGTTCTAAGTCTGGATCCACAAATACACTTTCCTAAGATAAGATTAAGAAGATAGAGCAAAGTTCAAGAGTAAGAACAAATATATTCTTAAGGCTTATAGCTAGTCTATAGACTAAAGAGAGAAGAAAGGAAAGAACATAGACCCAACTTATCTTGTCCTCCCACGGTCACTGATGTACGGACGGGGCGTCGCACTCAATTAAGAGCATATGACATAGTCGCATAACACAGGAGCGATCTCGCTAAGCGCTGTCAGGGTAACCCTTCATACGGCCATTGTGGTCATCGGTCACATTCGCTTACAGGGACTGAACCAGTAATTAGGCAACCCTGTACGGTCGGGGAAAACTCGCTTACGATACAAAACCTGCAACCAACCGGTAATTCGTAGTATGGAATGGTATGAGCGGGATTTGAACCCACGACCTTACGCATTACTGCATAACGACACCAGGACAGCTATACCACTAGACCATCCTCACCCCAAACATAGACCCAACTAAAGACCATCCCTAAATACCCTTCCATCTAAAGAAATAAGTCATACATAATATAAGAGATTATATAAGAAATAGAAGCCAAAAGAAACCCTTAGAACCTCGTTGACTCATTTCGACAAATTCATATCACTAATCGTAACATTCCTAGGAGTCATAACAGAAATGATTAGTGATATATGAGTAACAGATCACCAATCTTGGGTTGATCATCATCATGCGATATGGGCTCAATCAGCTCATAGGTCATACTATCACATTGACTAGACATATGAGTTACCTGAGTTATCTAATCATGTATTAGAGCATATATTGGAGGATAATAGATTAGTCAGATCCTAACTCATCATGATAGAGGTGACACATTCCAGTATTCAGAGGCTGAGCCTACTTCTACATGAACATGCATACTTGAGAGGTGGGAATACTCACTGAAGGTGCTTAACTAACATAACCTATTATTGCATATAGGCATTAGTACTATGGCTGTAATAGATAGGGTGGCCATAGTTGATTGTCTCTATTGTCAATGGAGACACTGGTGTTCTGGTTTAGCTCATATAGTGACAGTCATAATAGAGTAAAATAACCTTCAGTATTTTTCCACAACCAAAGTTCTTTTGCAATGGGAGGTAAGATGGATAGAGAAGTTAGGTAACTTTGACTTTTACATTATCTACTAAATAGGGACCTATAATACCAAGACTGATGCTCTCTTATGCTATGGGGACTATGCTCCTAGAGAGAGGGCACCTGAGCAAGGGCTCCTTTTCCTCAAGAAGGGTTAGTATATCTCTGCTATTGAAAGATCAGTAACTGCTCTACATCCCACCTTTATTAAGGATATAAAGAAACCTTTAGCCTATGATATAGAGTATTAAGCTCATCTTCAGAGTCCTACTAGCCACTATTCAGTGTCTAATAGGCTCCTGAAGTATAATAGCTTCTAGTATATCCCCTCCTCCCTTTACAAACAGGTCCTGGAATCTAGGTAGAATCACCCTGTGGCCAGCCACCTAGGCCAGGATAAGATATATGAGTTTATCAACAGGGACTTTTACTTGCCAACTATGAGGAATGATATAACCAAGTATATATCTTCCTGTGACCAGTACCATAAGAATAAGGTATGAAGATATAAGTCCTATAGTAAGCTTCTTCCTCTAGAAGTTCCCTACTACCTATACAAATTAATTTCTATATACTTTATTATAGAACTCCCCTCCTCTGATAGCATTACCTAAATCTAGGTCATTGTCAAATATTTTAGCAAAATAGCACACTTCTTGCTATTAGGGACTAATGTAACTTCTAATGTTCTAGCTTACACCTTTATCCATGAAATCTAGAGATACCATAGACTGCTGACCAACATCATTTCAGACAGAGATCCTAAATTTGACTCCTTCTAGAAAGAAGTAATGGACAAACTTAGAGTAAAACTCTTAAAGTTAATGGTAGCCTATCCCCAGACTGATGGTTAGATAGAAAGATTGAACTAGATCCTAGAAGCTCAACGAAGGGTATATGTTAACTTTGACTAAACCGATTAGGTTTTCTTCCTACTGTTAGCTGAGTTTACCTACAATAATGCTCAGTTATCCTCTATAGGTTCCTCCCCCTTCTTTGCAAACTTTATATATTACCCCTCATTAGATGCTATGTAGTAGGTCACATTCTTTAAAGGTACTGAGAAACTTCAGTACTCTTAGGTAGGTATCCAGCAAAGGCTCCTTGATGCTCAAGTCAAGTCAGTTACCTGGTATGATGAGCATCACCAAGAGTTCCCTTTATTAACCCTCGCAAGTTGGTGCTACTTAAAAGAGGCAATTTTCTATCCCCTAGGCCATCTCACAAGTTGGACTCTAAGTTCACTAGCACTTTCTAGGTTGTTAAAAAAGTAGGTGAAAGAGCTTACAAACTCAAATTCTCATTCTCCTAGAAGGTCCACCCTATATTCTATATATCTCAACTAGAACCCTACCATGAGTCAGTTAACTTTGCTTAGATACCTGCTCCCCAACCAGAGATTAATGATAGGGAATGTGTTATGAACACCGGTAGCAGTCACATCTTAGTACCTAGATGATGCGCTATAATAGAGGTTACGCTTAGATTGTCAACATGTGAGTATGCTATCTCTACCCTTCACCATTGTATTAAGTACTCTAGAGATGATCCTCTATCACATGACATCATAGCATGGTATGGCATGGTGTGGCTTTACTGTTAGCTCTGACTAAGTATGGGAAGTTAGCCCTATGGTTACCATTTTATTAGCTAATAGCATAACATGATATTGGCCTAGTTAGCCATGAGGTCATGATCAGGTAATCAGACTTATATTGTGAGAGACTATCACAAATTGGGAGTAAGGCCTGAGAGGGTGATAGGTGATCTTAGTCAAATTGAGTACTAATTATGTCCTGTCCTTTCTAGACTCTTCTACAGGTATCAGCGATTAGGAATCAAGGGATGGTCTACATTGTGGAATAGTTCTTTGCATTTCTATTTCATTTGTCATCTCTTTATCATCTTAGGTGAAAGAAGGGTATTTAAGCCCACAGGTCTTTCTTATCTTATCTCTTCCTTCTTTCCTCAGTATATAGCTTTCTAGTCTTTTCTGGAATCACCATTGTGAAAGCCTTTGAGTTATCTTCAAGCCTTAAAGAATATATTCATCTTTACTATCTTCAACTCTTAAAGTCTACCTTGAATGCCGTAGGAATAATACATTCTAGTTAAGCTTTTGTTTAGCTGAGATATCTAAGTTTACTTAGTAATGTTTGTGAAGTATGCCTGAGGTATACTTACCGAGTCATATACATTCATATAGGGTAATCTGTCACAGAATGATACTACTTTGTGTAGGAAATCTCCAAAGTACACCTTGACTGACAAATAAAGAACCTCCAGTATTTTGTCCTGTGCAAAAGATACTCCAACGATGAAGGCTCATATAAACCTAAGGAAAATCTCTTGATAAATAGGGAACCTATCAAAGAATTGGTCAACTATCACCTATGCTATCCACATGCTGAAATGAAAGCTACAGAAGTAGAGGACACTCTACTACATAAGTGAAGGGGAAGGAACTGAGTAAGTAACCCTTCCTTCTATGATGGGTGACAATAACTACTCTAGAAGATGGATACATTACTGTATAAGGATGCTCAGCCCTAAGCAGGTGTCCTTCTTACAAACTAGGATTTTAAATCCTCTTACCTGATCCTAGGGACATTCCTACCTATTGCTAGTGATGTAACCTCTGCTAACAAGTTAATATTGTATATGGGGGCCATGCTCCTTAGGGGGGTTATAGTTTTACAGATTACTATACTAAGTGGTCTTCCTAGGTACTAGGATATGTATAGAACTTGTTCCAGGTTAACTAGAAGGTATGTCAGAACCTATGATCATTCTATAGGCTATAGAACTACATGATGAGTGTTGTCATAACTGAGCTCTGACTAAGTGAGGTGAGGCTTTAACAACATAACATATACAAGATTGGATATGCATGATTGATGACAAGATCTGTCACCTTGATCTCATCATGATATGCCAATCAGTCACATCGTTATAGGATAGGACTTGAAGAACTTCCCATCTAAAAGTCCTGAATAATCATACTAACCTTTCTCCAATTCTCTAATCACAGAACTGATCTCCTTCTAGGGAATTGTAAAAGAATATAGGAATCTTGATAGAATATTTCAATAGGGTTCATTTCCTTTGTAAAAGTTTCTCAGTAGTTTCTCAGTCAGAAATGGGTATTTAAGAGGGAGTAGACAAGTGATGTGTTTTGTACTTTCTTCTCTCTTTAGAAGTTATCTCAAGTCTTATACTATCTTTAAGCCTTAAAAATATATTTTACTTGTCTTTAAAAGATCTCTATCTTCCTTTGACTTCTTGATAAAAGTAAAAGCACAATTGGTTCTAACTTGCCAGTTGAAAAATCTGAGTATACTCAGTAATACCCTCTTGCAAAGCTTCTTGTGCCTATACTTACATCTATATCTTTTACAAGTCTCCTATCACAATGTCCACATGTGTACCTGTACAGATGCTTAGGGTACTACATTTGGACCTAGGAAGTGGCACTACTCCTCCAACAAAAAATGTCAATGGGAGCTTTAGAACCTATTTATATACTCTTAATTAAGTGGTATGCCCTAGTTCTTTGGTATCAAAGTTGTATTATGAAAGTTAATAGCATTATTAGAACAATGTTAGAAGGATTAAGAATTTTTTCACAAATAAGCTAAAGCCCAGGCTTGTTAGGTTTAAAGTAAACCTTTTACTAAACAAGATAGAGCTGCAGTATATCAGACTAAACAAAGGAAAACTACTGACTATTACTATTGAAGGACAAATAATAGTATATAAAGAAAAGGTTACATTCCTAGGAGTTATCTTCCACTATTATGAAGGGTTACTCTAATATGCAAAACAAAGAAGAGCAATAGCACAAAAAGCAGTTAATCAAATACAATAGCTATTAATAAAGGCAAGAGGATTTCTCCCTACTATAGTTTTAAAACTAGTTAATTTCATAATCATGCCCTTGTTATTTTATGGAGTATACACCTTCTACCTAAATCTCATAATGGCCAATGTAGAAAAAGTGCTCAACTCAGGACTAGGTGTAGCAGTAAAGTAGGTATGCAGAATGGTAAAAAAGGTTAATACTCAAAAGGCCTCAGTTGAAGCAAAGTCCTCCCCATACCCCTCCAGATTAAAAGATACCAGAGCAACTACATGGCAAGACTACTTACACTTAACAAAACTTACCCTAACTAGACAAGGCTTCTCCTATTTACAGAGACTTATAGGTATAGTGACAAAACCCTAAGGACTCCCAACTAAAGATGCAAAATGTTCTTCTTAATATAGACTACAACCAGAATACTCAAAATATATAGTATGATATAGATAATCAGAAATGACCTAGTGGGAACAACCATTTCTATAATGGATCACCCTATATAGAATGTAAAGGATTGGTGAAGATACCTCAGGTATACTTTACAAAAATTGCTGAGTAAAATTAGATATCTCAGATAAATGAAAGCTTAACTGAAAGGATATTTTTCCTATAAATTTAGGGTAGACTTTAATATGAAGATGAAGTAAATGAATATATTCTTTAAGGCTTGAAGATAACTCAAAGGCTTTCACAATGGTAATTGCAAGAGAAGACAAGAAGCTATATCCTAAAGAAGGTAGGAAGGAAAAGACAAAGACCTAGAAAAGATGCATACTTAAATATCCTTCCTTCACCCAAGATGATAAAGAGATGACAAATAAATAGAAATACAAAGAACCATTTCATAATCTATACCATCCTTTGATTCCTAATTGCCAAAACCTATAGAAGAGTCTGTAAAGGACAGGATGTGATTAGTACTTGATTTGACTATGATCACCTAAAACTCTCTCAGGCCTCACTCACGATTACTGCTAGTCTCTCATGATACAAGTCTAATCACCTGGTTATGACCTTATGGCTAACTATACTAATGTTATGTCATGTAGATAGCTGATCATATGGTAACTGTAGGGCTAACCTCCTAGACTTAGTTAAGGGTAATAGTAAAGCCACATAATGCCATGCTATGCTATAAGGTTATGTGATAGAGGATTACACTATAGAGTGCTTAACATAATAGTAAAGGGTGTAGGTGGTAATACTTACATGTTGACAATCTAAGTATAACCTCCATTATAGTATAGGGTAGGTATTTCTGACATATCCAATACCAGTATTCATAACACTTTCAAAATGCAAACTCCTACCTAAAATGATATTCTACCTGATTAATGTGAAAGGAAGTCTAGACCTTTCCAAATTCAAACCCAAAGAAGAGGCCCCTTAATCCTTCACTAGAAATCATGATGAACAAATGATAGCCCTATACTCAGATACCTCAAAGATAACTGAATATAATCAGGTAACAGTTGCCATATTCATGTACTACAAAGGTGAGCTATTAGAAACTAGAATATAGGGACTAGGCACAAGTATGCAGGTCTTCAACAGTGAAGTGTAAGGCATTATAATAGTATTCAAAATGTTATAATCCTATAAAAAGATAGTGAATATAACCTACATCTTCTCTGATAGCTAATTAGCCCTTATAGTAGTATAAAACCCCTACCCCTCTCCTACTTAGTACATCACAAAAACTATTTTCTAGATCAATAAAATACTTAAAGCATGAAACATCCTTGTGTTTCTTGAATTATCCTAAGGATACAAAGTAATCTAAGGAAATGAAGAAGCAGATAAACTAGCTAAAAGGGAATCTGAATACCTGTAGGTTATTATGAGAAGCAGATGAGGAAAATAGACAATAACAAGGTCCAAGATCCAACAATAGATAAAACAAAGGATATAGAAAGATTTTGAAAAGTATACGGGAATAAATATAGAAAATAAAGTTGACCTATACACTGTACTTGATAAGTACACAGCTACCTAAGTATACCAGTTCAGGATAAACAAAGTGTACATTGTTACAGGAGCCTCTCCATGAGTTCCATATGCCAGTTGGCTATCCTACCTAACATCTCAAATCAGCTCGGAGATATGATCTGAAGTTCAGAAAACTTGCCTACAAGGTAATTCTCCTTATCATGTACAGTGTATAAATCTCTATCCAAGATCTGACTTAAGAGTAATTGCTTCTTAAGGTCCATTACCTAAGAGACAAAGGCTGGGGATTAGGAACTTGCAAACCAGGCAATCCTCAATATCATGTATAGTGTACTAATCTCTATCTGTTACGGCAGGTGTCTTCAGGTACGGTAAAGGCTCGGTAAAGTGCAAGTGCCACTCAACAGAGAAACGTATTACTGAGTAAACTCAGATATCTCAACGTGTTCTAAGTCTGGATCCACAAATACACTTTCCTACGTCGTAGAAGAGAGAGAGAGATTTAAAGCGTTGTTTAAGAACGAATATATTCTTAAGGCTCGTAGCTAGTCTGTAGACTAAAGAGAGAAGGAAAGGAAAGAACATGAAGCGACCAGGGGGGGGGGGTAATTCATTTTTATTCTTTATGGTCGCGTAAGCGACCATCTACAAAAGAACATCCTCGTACAGCTATGGAAAGCTATGAAGTAATAAGAAAACATCTCCTCCGAAAAACACAGAAAAGTAGCGCAAAAACAAACTAACATAAGTGGAAAAGAGTCCGCAAAGTCAAATCCAAATCACCATAAGAAGGGGCAACATCCTCCGCAAGAAAATCCGATACGTCAGACAAACTACTAGAGGGACTAAGGAAAGTAGAAGGGGGGGTAGCTGATCCGTCAGCCGGAGCTACCTCCGTAAAAGGTTTCCAATCCAAAAAGCTTCTATACGGCCCGCACGTGGAGCACGGGCTGGGCGGTACTGGGGACGGGGTACAAGATGGGGGTCTATTAGGCACAGATCGAACAGGTATGGCCACTTGGTATTCGTATGCATGGGTCCTTGTTGGTATCCCGGTCTTTGTTTTCGATATATATGTTGCTATCTGTTTTGTTTCCTCCTCTGAGCAGAACATCGCTTCCAGATCACGGGGCCTAGGTATGTATTTCTCGCGTGCTTCTGTCCTTGCCGGGCACTCCAGTATTGTGTGTTGGATGGTTTCGTAGTATTGGTGGCAATGTGTGCACAGATGGTCGTTGCATCCCCATGAGGTGTGCGCAGAGAGATGCGACTTTCGGGACCTTATCTGGAATATTCGGCTCGCGATTTCGATCAGTAGTTTAAAGATTTAGTTTTCGCCAAGCGAGACTTCCTCTTCGTCTTTTGAATTCTCGGCTGTTGTTGTTTTCCACCGTTTGATCAGTTTTTCTTTGATCTTGTTTTCCAGGTCTTTCGTCGGATACAGGGATGGGGTGATCTCGCCAGTTCTGATTACTCCATGGAATCGCATTCCGGTTTCCAGGTATGGGAGGATACTTCGCAGAATTTTATCGACATGTACTGGTGGGGAGCTTCCGGGTTTGTGTATGTTGGGGGCATTCCATTTCTGGACGTATAGGCCTTTCTTTTTGTTTCCGACCGTTCTTCTTTTTAAGCGACCACGATGGGTGTCCTCGTAGTTTCTGGCCGCGAGAGCTGGGTACGAGTCCGGTATTATTGATGCGATTGGATGTTCTGGGTCAGTGATGGTCGATACTCTCAGGACGTACTTTTCCCTAAGATATTTGATCCAGATTTCTGGTGGGGGGATTTTTGCCAGGGCTAATACCTGGAACGTGTTCGTGTTACGAAGGTGTCCGGTTACCCATCTTGCCATTTTGCCGAACTGGGTGTTGAGGAGTTTGATGGTCATTTAGTCTAGTTCGAAGACGGTCGCTTCATATGTCATTTGCGGAATCAGCATTCCCATCACTAGGTGCCTCCGATTGTGCGGGGTAAGTCCTTTATGTTTTGTGTTGTCTCTCCTAATGAGTGCGAACTGTTTCATTGCGTGGGCGATGCAGATTTCGTAGTGGGCATGTGGGGTTCGCTTGGTGGACGCAAAGTACCCTAGGTATCTAGCTATCCTTTTGGGCGTAATTTGCGCTCCCCCTATTTCGACTGGTCCTTTTTCATCTTCTGGTGTGCTCTCGTGATGTACTTCCCAATGTATCAGGTCAGTTTTGGGGGCGGAGAATTTGATTTTCATCGGTTTCGCTTTCGTCTCTAGTTTTTGGAATTCTTCTCTGATTTTGCCGCTGTTTTCTTTCCTGTTCCTGGAATAAACTGTGACCGCAAAGTCATCGATGAAGGATCCTTTGTTTTGCGGTTCCTTGCACTTGTGCAGTGGGGCGACGTATATTACGAAGAGCAATGGGGAGATTGGCGAGCCCTGTGGGGTTCCTGACCTAACATGGTGTAGGGTTTCTGTTGCTCCTGGGAAGACCATTTGCATAGTCCTATTGCTCATGAACGACAGTATCCAGCTGGTGAGGTACGTGGGGGTGTTTCCATCTTCGAGTCTTTTTCTGAGTTCGGATTGTTCCATGTTGTCGAAGGCTCCTGTAATGTCGAAGAAGCCTGTGCTCACTTTGAACCCTGCTTTTTGGAGGCAGTCTACCTCATGGAAGAGTCGATTTGCTGCGTCTGCCGTGCCTCTTTGTTTGATGGCTCCGTACTGGTATGGTGATATCATTTGGTTCTGTACTGCGTGCATGTACAGTCTGTCGTGGGCGACTTTTTCAACTATTTTGGAGAGCGTGTTGAGTAGGGCTATAACTCGGTATGACTTGACTGGTCCGTAGTCTTCTTTTCCTAGTTTTGGTATGAGCACTCCCAGGGCTTCTTTGAGGTTTTCTGGGTGGTATCCGTGGCCAAGTATTTCGTTTACTATTCCTTTGATGATGTGCGGCGCTCCTTTCGCTACCTGCTTCCAGACTGGGTATGGGATGGCGTCCTTTCCTGGGGCCATGTTCCTAGTCTTCCGGAGGGCCTCCTGGATCTCAGCTTCCATTACTTCTGGCATTTCGGGGTGCCACACTGGTTTTGGCGGATCTGGTTGCGGTTTAGGAGGGAAAAGTTGTTTTATCAGTTGCGCTTCGTACTGTTCTGATGTCCCAGCTGCGATTGCTGGTTTGTGATCTCGTGAGGTTTTCATTCTTACTGACTTGTAGTTCCAGAGGTCCTGGTCACTTGCGTTCTCCACCCACTGGTTCCAATATCGGTCTTTGGCAGCCTGGATCAATTGGAAGTATTTGTTTCGGGCCATGTTCCGGTTTTCTCTGGTTGTTCTTCCATGCTTGTATTTCCGTGCTTCTCGCTTAAACATCTTTCGTGCGATTGTGATTTCGGTGTTCCACCATGGCTTGGAGTACTTTGTGATGTTTTTCTTCGGCACTGTGTCGTATAGTATTTTCGCGACCTGGTGTATTGTTTTTTGGATCCAGTGTTGGAAGTCTCCTTGTTGGTCCCACTCTGTTACGATTCCTTCCAGTTGGTGATATACCGGATCCACATTGTCTTTATCGTAGGTGGGGAAAAGCTTCCAGTTTGGTGTTAGTTTTTCCTGTTCAGTGTCTTGTAGGCGAAGCTCAATGACTACTGGGAAGTGGTCGCTTCCTACATCTTTTCCTACTGCTGGTGGTGTGAGCCGTCCATATGTGTTTGTGCTTGCGAATATGAGATCAATTACTCCGTCTTGTCTTCCTCTTGGGTCCTGTCTGGTGGTCTCTCCTGGTATGTTGGTGCAGACATGTCCCGTGCTGGTTGCCGCTTCCAGTAGCCTTTGTCCGTCCTGGAGTTCGTGCCACGTATATGCTCTAAATGGGCTCCAGTCCAGGTGATGTGTGTTGAAGTCTCCAAGTATAATCCTATGGCCCGTATGCTTACGGAATACCTGTGTTATGATTTCTGTTCGATCTGTGCCTTTTGGGTGTATGTAAATTGCAAAAAAGGAAAAAGAAAAAGAAAAACTCTTCGACTTGAAACTCAATGCCACCACATCTGGGTCCTGAATCCCGGGCATGGGAAAGAAAGAAAAACACTCCGCTATCCATTTCTCAACATAAACAACTGTTCCATACTGTATTCTTCTGTCTCTTTTCTTTTGGGGCATTACTGTTTCATATCCTTTTGCTTTCATCGGGTTTCCTTGGTGTAGGTATGGGTGTTGGATGGCTATGATTTGTGCTGGGGTTTTTTGGCTTTGCATGTAGTTGATGAACACTCTGTTGTTTCCTGCGCAGTTGAGCGTTACCATTTTGAGGGTTTTCGTGGTTCATGGGATGCTTTTGGTCATCCCGTTGTTGTTGCCTTGTGTTGTCATTTTATTCGTTCTCCTGTGCTTCTCGTTGTAGACGTTCCGCCCTGCGCTGCTGGATCATCTCTTGGAATTGTTGGAATTTTTCTTTTCTGGCTGGGCAATCTGGGAAATTTGCTGCATGGTTATTTTGGCAGTTGATACACTTTGCAACCTCCCTCGCACAGTATCTCCCTAGTTTATGTTCTCTTTCTGGTCGTCCGGGGCATGGGGTCGAATGTTTCTGGGTTTCGCATGTATGGGGGTGGTTTCTGGTATCGTGTGCCTGCGCACAGATGGCGCACATTTGAGTTAGTTCTTGGCATGCTGCCCTTGGGTGTCCCAATCTCCAACATTTGTTGCATTGTGTGTACGGCGTTGATGAGTGGAGCAATTCGGTTTTTCTTCTGCGGTTGTACAACAACGTTCCCTGGGGGTTGTGGATCTTCTTGATTTCGGATGGATGGGCTTCGACTATGATAGAGCAGTAGGGCTTTTCTTGTCCATCTTTAGGTTTAACTAGTCTTGTGCTTGTGATCTGAACTCCCGTGGTGGCCAGGATCTGTCCTGATACTTCTTCGTGTAGGTCCGTTCCTAGTCCTGTGCCAGGGAGGGCGAATCTTGGGATGCCATGGATCATGATGCCAGCTGTGACTGGTGCGAACTTGAGCATTTCGAATTGTGTAGTCAGGATTCTGCTTACTGCATTTTGAATGATGATTGAGTATGGTTTGTAGAAGTCGGCGGTCAGGTGTGGTGGGGTGTACATCGTAACGGTGCCCATTTCGTTGATCGTGATAGCTTCCAGCATCGCATCTTTGGGGGATAATGCCGCTTCGTCTCTGAGTCTTATTGCAAGCTGGTATGCTAGCCTTTCTACTAGGATGGCTCGGTCTTTGATTTCTCCAGGTTCAGTTTTTTGGAGGTACATTCGTCGTTCTGCTCATTGGTGCCTTTTCGGAAGTTGTTGTTGGCGTTCGGTGTTGGTTTCGGTGTTGGTCTCTTTTTTCTTTTTATTAGTGTTGGTTGATGGGTTGTTTGGGCTTGCCTCCTGGTCTTTTGCTTTCTTTCCTTTGCTTCCTCCTTTTCCCATCTCCTTGCTCTGTTCATTGTCTTGTTGTTTCGAGCTTTGTGTAGCCTGTGCGTACGATCTGGATTGGACTGTTGCGGCCGCGCTCTGGGCTGCTTGTTGGGTTTGTTTCGTTCTTTTTTCCAACTCTTCCACTTGCCGCCCAAGTTTGAGGTTGGCATCTTGCAGGTTGATGAGGAATCTGGATTTGTTGTCGATTTTGTTGCACAATGCGGTGAACACATCGGCAATGAACATACTGAGTAGTGCAGTTTTCGTGGGTTCCCCCGTTAGTCCTTGTTGTTCGCTTAGTAGTTCCACAAAGGCTTGTGTTCTGATGGTGGACCCTGTGAGTTCCTCTAGCGCTTGTAGCGGATTTTCGGTGACTTGGCTTGGGGCTGGGGTCTGGGAGGGCCCTGGGGCCGATCTCTTTGGTTTTCTGGGGGTGGCGTCGACGTCCATCATTTCTTTGTCTTTTCCTTTGAATTGTTCATCCGTGGTGAGGAAATCTCCGTCACTGGTGTACTGTGCAGCTGGGGCATCCTCATCCCACGATCCGATATCCCTGCCTCCGAACGCACTTTCTGGGGCAAAGGTGGCTTGTGGATGTGGGGTGGTGGTGCGCGAGGGCGTTGGGGATGCATGTTGACTAATATTGGCAGGGTTTCTAAAGAGCGGTTGAGCGACTTGACTTTGTGTTACCTGCGTTGGGGGAACCTGGGAGCGTCCCTCGATCTGCCACTCGTGCACGGGCGGGATTTGGTACGGCTGGGCTGAGTTTTTAGGGATAGTGTGATGGGTTGAGGTATTTGATGGCGTTGGGGCCCTTGTGGGGGTGACCGGTTGTTGCTGGGATGTAGACATATTTGCGACCGTGTAAGCGAGGCTAGGTCTTGCACGTTGTCACGATGTCTCCCACACTGGG
>JABYPW010001023.1:0-18470 GCA_016880775.1 Phymatotrichopsis omnivora
AACAACTATGTCAGGTCCAAGGAGTTAGAGTTCTTCTCTAGTGCTGTCCCCTCCCTCATTGCCTCCGTGGCCAAAATCCAGGACGCAATCACCGCTATCGCCGCTGGCCAACAGTCGCTCGAAGCCCACTTTGACGAACTCGAGGCCATCACCACCCGCAATACTAATGTCACGGCCTTGGCTAAGACAGCCCCCACTGAAGTCGACCTCGCCCTCACTGAGTCCATCAAAAAACTACGGTCGGAAACGTCGAAAACTGCAAAAGCAGTGAAGAAGATTTCTTCTTCCCTTACCTCCCCCACCCCTACTGCGCCACAAGTGGCGCCCCCCACTACTGACACCACCTGGGCTCAGGTAGTGAAGAAAAACAAAGGCAAGGCCCCGGCCGCGCCAACCCCGACTGCTACTACTCCTCCTGCCCCGAAATACCTGACCAAGAGGGAGCGAGAAATAATTGTTAATCTCGAGGGAGAAGTCCCCAAGTTCAACCCAATCGCCGTCCGGGACACTGTCAACGCCGCATTAGTTGACAAGAAAGCCCCCTCCGCTTGCCGAGTCCGATCCGTTAGAAAGGCCGGCGCTTCCAACGTCTTCCTCTCCGTCATGGAGAACACCACCGCTCAGCAAGTCCTTGCATACAAGCCCACCATCGAGGAAGCCGTCCGCAAGTTCTTCCCCACCACCACCGGCCTCCGCCGAAACTTCTTGCATAAGAAGTACATTGTGCACAATGTGCCAACCCCCGTCCTCAACACTTCTGACATCGAACATATGTCGCTTATCCGCAAGGAGATCGAGACATTCAACCAAGGTGTTGTCCTCGCCCAAACCCCACGCTGGCTTGCTTCGAAGGATAAGCTCGTCGGCAAACCAGCCTCCTCCATTGTCATCACCGTGGTGGTGAACAATAACCACTACCGCATCTCCCAAGGTCTGACCATCCTCAACAAGAATCGTCGGACTGACCCATACATCGCCTTCTCGAAGGCCACCCAATGCTCCCGCTGCTGTCGCTTCGGACACCACCAACTGAAGTGCACATTCTCCCCCCGCTGCCGCATCTGCGCTGGACCCCATGCCATCTTCGAACACTCCTGTGGCAACACAGATTGCAAACGCCGCGGACGACAATGCGATCACACGGTACTTAAATGTGCCAACTGCGATGCCGCCCACCCCGCCAACGATCCTCTCTGCCCTGTGTATTTGCAAGCCTTGGCCGATAATAACAAGCGAGTGGAGAACCTGCGTGCTGTGATAGAAGAGGGAATGGAGACTTAGGGCCCCTCGGTGTATCATCTCTTTTTCTGCTTTTGTTGTTCCCTTGGTATAAGAGTTCTGTGAGTTTGACGTGTGTTTTCTCCCTTGTCCTTTTCTCTCTCCCTTGTCTTTGGTTAGTGTTCTTTGCTTGTACCTCGATTCCTTCCGGTTGTTGTAAGGTTCGCCTCGCTGGAGATGGGAAAGGGGTTCCCTGGGCTTTTCTTTTTCCTTTTCGCCTAAAGTTCTTTCTGCTTCCTGACGTACTGGGTGGTCGCTCTCGTGCCGGTCGCGTTTTCTTTTTTGAGTTGTACTTTCCCCCGCCTTTCTTTTCCTTCCGCCCCGTCTCTTCTTTAGTTTATTGCGTGTAAGCGAGGAGGATTCGGGAACAAACCTGTATTTTATCTGTTCGTAGACTGCGCTACCGGCACTAGGTCAGCTGTCTTTTACCTCCGTCATAGCTTGACATAGCTGCAAGCGGAGGTTCTTTAGACGACCCCTAGCGGGGTCGTAAAGATAAAATAAAAGTGAATTTTCCCCCCCCCCTGGTCACTTCATGTTCTTGCTTTCCCTTCTCTCTTCAGTCTACAGACTAGCTACAAGTCTTAAGAATATATTCGTTCTAATTCTCTACTTTGCTTCTCTGTCTTATCTACGATGTAGGAAAGTGTATTTGTGGATCCAGAATTACAACACTGTGAGATATCTGAGTTTACTCAGTAATACAATTCTTTGTTGAGTGGCACTTGCACTTTACCGAGCCTTATCCCATACCGAAGACACCTGCATTAATACCTAAGGTCTATGTCTATCGTAAAGTGTGGGTGGTATTAATAGTTTGAATAGAATGGGCTGACTTTCATAGTTTCTGATACTTGGTCATTGTAGCTGAACTCTGTAAGGGGGAAAAGGGATGTCTAATCATCCTGCTGATAATGACAATAAATCTACAGATATTGTTCTAGAACTAAGTTTGTTCTTTCTGTCTGACCATCTGTCTGAGGGTGGTATGGCATAGTGAGATTTCTTTTTATTTTCAAAATTTTCCACAGGGACCTCTAGAATTCCAAAACAAATTATGTACCATGGTTAGAGGTAATGTCCCTTGGTAATCCACGATGCTTCCATATGTGATGGAGGTACAGGGTTGCTACATCTTCACTTGTCGCTTTTTCTGTTGTAGGGATGTAGTGTGCCATTTTGGTTAGGCTATATACTACTACAAGGATTGCATCATATTCCTTGCTTATTGGCAATCCTAATATGAAGTCCATGCATATCGAATTCCAGGGCTTATTAGGTATTTCCAGGGGTTTCAAAGTGCCGAAAGGTGCATATCTAGCAGGTTTCTCTCTTATAGATGCTTCGCAATGGCTGATGTATCAGCTGATATACTTCTGTAATCCTGGCCAAAAATAGTTCCTTGTTACCAACTCATATATTTTGGCTCTTCCAGGGTGTCCAGCAGCTATGTGATCATGGTTTTGTTGGAGTACTTCCAGTTTTAGTTCTGGATTATCAGGGACACTGACTAGGTTGTTATACAATAACAATCCTTCCCTGATCACATAATCTGACAGTTACACACATTTCGAAGACTTTTCTCCCTTCTGCAGGGCCTGTAGGATAGACTTTGTAGCAGGGTCCTTGTCATAAGAACTTTTGACTTTTTCTTCGGAATCTTGATTTCCCTCCACTTATACCATAGCTGAGACTATGTGCAGTTCTGAGCTTGCTTGTAATATAGGGTCTAAGTGGCATAGTTGGATGATTATCTGTTCCTGATAAGTGAGACATTTATCCCCTTCCTTTAGAAGATCTCAGGATCTTCTGGTTAAAGCATCAGGTTTTCCTCCCTGTTTCCCTGGTCGATAGCATATATGGGAGTTGAACCTTAATAGGAACTCGGACTATCTTGCCTGTCAGTAATTCAACATTCTCTTGGTCATAAAATATTCCCAGTTCTTGTGATCTGTTATCACTTCAACTGGGAACTTTGAGTATGCAATATGCTGTTCCCACTCTGAAAATGCAAGAATGACTACTAATAGTTCCTAATCATATACAGGGTATTTTTACTGTGCAGGGTTAAACTTCTTAAAGAAGTATGCCACTGGGTGCAAAACTTGTTTTCCATCCTCATGCTGGAATTTCTAGGAAAGGATGCCCACTGCCACATGATCTGATACATCCATTTCCATAATAACCAGTTTTTGTATGTCGAAGTGTCTCAGGGTTGGCGCTGATATGTATGCCTCTTTAAGACTTATAAAAGCAGCATCTGCTTCCTTTGTCCATTCCAACTTTTGGTCCTTTTTTAATAACTTTGTAATCAGCAATACTACTCTTGAGTATCCTTTGATGAATCTCTGGTAGAAGTTTGTGAATCCTAGGAACATGTCAGTGTCCTTGACTGACTTTGGTCTTTCCCATCCAAGTACTACTTATACCTTTTTGTTGTCCATAGTAATGCCTTCTAGGGAAATGATATATCTGAGGAATTCCATTTTTGTGACATGGAATTCATATTTCTTATGTTTGTAATAAACTTTGTTTTCCCATAGTTTTCTCAAAACTGTCTGTACATGGCTGACATGCTTTTCCAGGGTTTTCGAAAAGATCAATATGTCATCTAAATAGAGAACACATAAAATGTCCAAATGATCTTGTAGGATGTTATTTATGAATGCTTAGAACATTGCTGTTGTATTTGTGAGACCAAAAGGCTTAACCTTGTACTCATAATGACTATACCTGGTGTGGAATGCGGTCTTCTATTCCTCACCTTCTGCAATTCTAACTGAATTGTATAGCTGTCTTAGATATAACTTGGTATATATCTTTACCTCTTTCAACAATTCCAATGTTTCCTGGATTAATGGCAAAGGATAGCGATTTTTGATCATAACCTTGTTAAGCCCATGATAATCTACATATAGGCAGAGTAATCTATCCTTCTTTTTCAAAAACAATATAGGTGTGCTAGCTGGAGATTGCAACTCCTAGATCAATCCTTTTGCTAGGTTCTCTTCCAGGTACTTTCTTAGCTCTTGCAGCTGTACCTCCAATAGTCCATAGGTAGGTAACCATGGCAGCTTACCTCCTTCAATCAAGGGAATCTTGTGATCGATTTTCCAATGTGCTGGCAAAGTGTCTGCTTTTGCTTTGTCGAAAAGGTACAAATATTCGTGGTACTCCTCTGGTACCAACTTCTCTGGTGGTATTGTTTCTGGTGCCTCCCTTCCCTTAGTGGATTATATAATACTCATAGCATATAGCTTGCTATCTTTCTCCATTGCCATTTTTTCAAAGGGTACTGCTCTAACGGTGGTAATGTTGATTCCACTTTTCCTCTCCTCTTCTACGAAGGTGAGCTGATTTCTTCTGAAAACCAATTGCACTTGATAGTGCTGTAGCCACTACAATCCTAATAGGATAGGACATTCTGCTAACTTCATAACATAGAACAACACTTGTTCTTTTCTTGGTCCAACCTGGATTTCCACTTTGGTAACCTTGGTGATTTGTCTACTACTTGCTTGTCTTCCATCGATAACTGTTAAGGTCCTTATGGTCTCTAAGTTTGACATAGTAAAACCACTTCTTTGTGCAAACATTTTGTCCATAAATGTGAAACCAGTTGCCACTGTATCCAATAGGGCATAACACTACACAGTGTTATTAACCATTAATTGAACTATCAAATGTTCTCCTTCTGAAAACCTTTCTAACTTTTCTGTTCTGGTGGCTTTCTGGGTAAGGTTTTTCCCTTGGGGTTTCCTTAGAGCTAGCCTACCATCTAGTTCTGACTCTTAGAGTTTTCTGACTGAATTGTAATAGTTGCCACATTCATACTACTGGTCTTTGACTCTTTGCTGGTTTCCTTCTTTGGATAGTTCCTGGTATAATGTCCCTCTTTTCCACAACTAAAACACAATCCTTTGTTCTTGTAGCGATGCCTCTCTTCCTTAGTGATCTGTTTTTTTTTCTAGTGCTATCTCTTCTGGTAGTGGCTACTGAACTTGTTCTTTTCCTTGAAGCCTTGCTTTCGCTGTTCCTCCTGGGACTTGCTGGTAGGTTTCTGTTCCTTTTTCAGAATTGACTAAAGTTAACTTTCTAACTAGATACACAGTTATATAAACTCTGAGTATGTCTTAGAGAGATCCAACTGGTGGGCTAGGGCCTCGTAGATTTTTCCCTTCAGTCCTTTCTTGAATTGGAGTATCTGTATCCTGTTGTATTCAGGTAGACTGGCATTGAATACAAGACCATCAAAGTCTGCACAATACTTAGATATATTCCCTTTCTGTCTAAGGTTTTCTAACTGCCGGTAAGGAGTATTATCCTTATATAGGATATCATATGCTTTTCTTAGGGCATTTTCCAAGGCTGACCATGTTTCCTCAGGTGCTTTTCTATTCTTAGAGTTTTTTAGCCTCCTGGTGATATACTACTTTTGTGCCAGTCCCTTCAGGAATGATGCTGCCCACTTGATCTTGTAGCCGTTGTTTTTAAATCTGTCCTTACTAACCTCAAAGGTGTCCATGCACCTGGTGATGAATAGGTCTAGTAGGGGGCAATCATTTCCATCGAATGTCTCAGGGTCTTTGAGCTTTACTAGCTTAGGCATTTCTTATGGTTGTTGTTATTCC
Source organism: Phymatotrichopsis omnivora (assembly GCA_016880775.1). NCBI lineage: Eukaryota > Fungi > Ascomycota > Pezizomycetes > Pezizales > Rhizinaceae > Phymatotrichopsis > Phymatotrichopsis omnivora. Next base: position 5,910 of record JABYPW010001023.1, read on the forward strand.
TCTTCTAGTTTTTATTGTAGGTTCTTAAGCCTTAGTTGGAGTATGATCTGTTCTTGTCTTGGACTTTCAAGTTGTTTGCTTTCTAGTACCTATTCCTTTTTAAGGCTTTCGATTTGTTGCTGATCTGTAACTTGCTATTGTATTAGGTCCTCAACCTCTTTTTCTTTGTTAACACTAGAATTGTAGTGTTCCCTGATTCAGTCCCTGATCCTTTAGTAATGTGCAATGGTTTAGGCCTTATTGAGGTTGTAGATATCTCACCAGAACTGTAGCTCTTCTTGGTCTAAGATAGGATATGCCTCTTCTATATCCTCAGGTGGGTCTGGAAGGTTTTCCTTAGTAGACATTGACTAATACCTATACCCTTTTGCTGATAGGAACTCATCAATACTAGGGTCTAGGATGGCGAGTATGATGATTCTGAGCTTGTCGAGTTAGACTGGGGTGACAGGGTGGTTGGTCATCATAGCGATAGTCTTTGCAGAAGAATCTGTGGATTTGCCTATTACCGTTTCTAACACGGAAGCCCTTTTTCCACTGTGACCTGGTTACCTTCTTAAGCTCTTGTTGCTCTCTAGTCTTGCAGTGTAGGTGGTAGTTGATAGGGTTGACTTTGTAATAGCAGGTACTACACCAAACTTTCTGAGCTTTTGCCGGTCTCTCAGGAAATACCTTTGGTGATACTGGTCTCTGTGCTAGCCTAGCCTAGACTTCTGGACTGAAATAGACTCTGCAATTCCTCTTCTGGGGGGTGGAACTTGAAGGTCTTTGGGTTCTTCTAGAGAAAGCAGGTTCTTGTCTTGTAGCAGCTTGGTGATTTCCTCAATAGTGAACTGGGGTGCCTCTCCTTGTAGATTCCAGTTGACTGGGGATGACATCCAAGGTCACCTGAACCCTCATGTATCTTCTTCGACAGTGATTTCTGTATGATGCAGTATAGTGTAAAGGATAACTCCTTCATCGATATAACTGATGCTCAGTCTATATTGGGGTTTTTAGGTAAATCAGGATGGAAGAAGATACATAACTCTTATTGAGGACTCAAGAGGTGTGCACTGAGTGAAGCAACAGTATTCTGAAGGTTTGTGGGAATAACTCTTTATTCCTAAGGTGTATACTTAGGATACTGCATGAAGAAGAAAGAAAATACAGGACCATGAGATTTCCTTCCCTTCTATACCAACTGCCAAGAGCACTTCCTCCATTCTAGAGCAGTCTCTATAAAACCTGTTCTATCTACATGACCTTTTTCCATATGTCATTCAATCTAAATACTGTTTGCTTGACCTCTGCAAGGCAGACAGCTAAACATGAGGGACCATACATGACCGAGTGATAATCTATGACTCATAACATGGAATTCCAAAGAACACGACTGATAATAGGAAACGTAAGGGGAACAGAATAGGTAGGAAAGTACATGACTATGATTTATTATAGGAATACTCCAGAGATGATGAAGAAATCTCCATTGACGAAAACTAGATCTTTAAACTACCAATTGAAATTGTGAGTCGAATTTTCCAGATAAGATCCCGACAGTAGCATATATCTACAAATACTTCATGGGGACATAACGATCACCTATGCACACATTGTTATCAGTACTACAAAACCATACAATATGCCATAATAGAATGCCCAACAAGAACAGCAGCTCATGAAAAGTACATCCCTAAACCCTGAGACCTGGAAGCTATATTCTAGTCAGAGAAAGAAATGAAACAAATAGCGACATATATATCAAAAATGAAAACTAGGATACCAACAAGAACACATGTATACGAATACCATATGGCTGTACCTGTTTATTCTGTGCCTCATAGACCCCCATCATGTACCCCCTCCCCTTCACTGCCCAGCATGTGTTCTTTATGCAGGCTGTACAGAAGTTCTTTAGATTGGAAACATTTTGGAGGGATAGCTATAGCTGATGGATCAGCTACCCCCCCTTATACTTTCTTTAGTCCCTGTTATAATTTGTCTGATATTTCTGATTTTCTTGTGGAGGTGGTTACCCTATCTTATAGTGATTTGGATTTGACTTTGCGGACACTTTTCCACTTATGTTAGTTTATTTTTGCACTACTTTTCTTAGGAGAAGATGTTTTCTTATTACTTCATATGTTTACACAGCTATATGAGGATGTTCTTGAAGATGGTCACTTGTGTGACCATAAGAATAAAAATGAATTACCCCCCTCCCTGGTCACTTCTATTGTCTTTCAGGCCTCTCAAGACATTTTTTCTACCCCCTACATTCGTTTAAGCAGAAACTATCTCCATTCCAACCCTTGACTGGCTGAGACAATTGCAACTCTATACCATCCATCTGCGACAATGGTCGCAACCAACATATACCATCTATGTGAGATAGCTGGGTGTCCTGTAGGTCTATATGAATAGTCTACTTGATGGGTTAAGAGTCCCCTTGTTGCACCTGCTACGATTGCGACTGTACTGAGTATTCGCTGAGGTGAAGTCTCATGATACCTCCTACACTCCTTACTGTGACGTACTCAGAGATCGTAGGAGGGGTGCCCAGGCCCCTCAGAGTGATCGCACAAACCTCTAAGTGACCTTCATGGTTGTAACCAAGGCCCCCCCATTACCCCTTTATGGCAATAATACAAATATAAACCAATGAAGCCAGGAATGACAAAATAAACCTACACAAACCTTGCAACTGTACATAACCCCTCCTAAAGGATCTCTAACTGCAAATAACATAAAACCTAGCAATCACAACATTGCTAGATTTTTTAGTTAATGCACCTGTACCTGCCAGCACTAACACAACACCTTTAAGTCCTCTTATCATCTGAAACTATTGGAGGAAGCTTTTCAGGTGGAGGAGATGTATCATACATTCTTTTTCATATAACTAGTCATTTGCTATGAGCAGGTATTTAGAGGAGGATAAGAAGGGGCATGGAGGATTGAGCTCATAGTTTCCTTTTCCTTTTTCCTTTGTTTTATTTCAGGGTGACATGGCATAGTCTTGGACTGTATGTGGATGGCCCTGTACTTAGGTTAGTCAAGAGCTAGTCTTATATGCTAACAAATGAAATGAAACATCATCATCATCATCTTGCATTGTCTTTACCACAACACCTCTAAAACTACAACCTGAGGCAACTTATGTACGGGTGAACTCAAAATGAAACAAAAAGGCCACAGCACAAGTATCCCCCCTCACCGCATAACGCAGCAACTGATGATATCCCGCTAACCATGATCATAAAATCATCATTACAAGTGCTTCTGAGATTAGCACATTCGACCCCATCAAGCTAAGGGACACTGTCAATGACACTCTACTATCTGTAAAGGCCCTGATAGCCCTCTGCATCTCTGCTATTCACAACAACAACCGATGCTGTATCATCCCAACTGTAATTAAAAATGTCACTGATTCTATAATACTGGCCTACTGTAACAAAATCAAAGCTACCATCAAGGAACAGTTCCTGACAGCCTCTGTTCAAAAGAACTACAAGTGGAAAAAGTACTTGGTACACAACGTTCCCTACTCTCACATTGATGCTCTTATAGAAGCTGACATATTCTGAAGCGAAATCAAGCACTTCAATAAGGGCATCACCATTGCACAAACCCCCCAGTTACTCCTCCACAAAAGTGACCAAACTGGCAAACATGCATCCTCTCTGGTCATTATAGTCATTGATGATGACAACAAAAACTGCATCCTCCAAGGGCTCATGATCCTTACTGGCAAACGATGTGTTACGAAGTATATCCCCTATAACTCTACAACTTGATGCACTAACTGTCAAGAGTTTGGCCACCACCAAGCCTGGTGCAGAAAATCCCTATGATGCAACATATGCATGGACATACACTACACTTTGAAGCATACCTGTGGACATGAAGAGTGCACCAAAGTCAGGAGACTATGTCATGACATGTTCATAAAGTGTGGTAACTACAAAGGAAGGTACACCGCATAGAACCCCTCCTGCCCAGCATTCATCTAAGCGAAAGGATTAGCTCCTGTGCAGAAGCAAGAAGCTATTACCATCACTATATGTGGAGTTTGATTTTGTTTACCTTTTTGATTTTTTCCTTTAGCTTAAAAGGTTTGGGTAGTTTGAGGAGGATTCTCCTTTCTTTCTCCTTTTTTCCACTTTATTTTTTTCTTCCTTTTCTTTTCTTCATAACAGTCTAATAGCTAGTTATTATAAGGTTCACCTTACTAGAAACGTTATATAGGAGGACTATTTCACAGGACAATTTGTGGCGCATTTTGACTGTATTGGCACGACATCGTATAGTTAGTTTTTGATAGCTTTTCGTTTGTTTTTCGTTTCTGTTAGGGGAGAATGGGTGATACACCATAGTCATAGACTGCATGCGGATAGCCTAGGTAGCTATAGAAGAAGTAGAGTAGTTACCAAATAGAAATGGATCATCATCATCATCATCTTCTGTTATCTTTATACAATGCCCATGAAATACCAGAAATGTTCCAGCAGATCGAAGAAAAGGGAACAGCACTGGTCATACTCTTCTCCTATGACAAAACAGATATTATCTATTAGCAAACAATAAATGAAAAAGATGTACTAGCAGATCAAGAACCAATCATCTTCTGGCATACTCTGATCACTCTAAAGCAATTTCTGAGATACCTCAAATACTTAATGGACAGGAAATGAAGACCATTTGCACACTTCTAACAAAGGATAGTGGGAACACTAGGACTATGCAAGCTTGTACTGGGAATAGTAGGAAAGGGGAAAGGGCTCACCATGTACAATGCATGAAAGTTACTCATAGCCATCATGATCCCTAAGGTCACATTTAGAGTAATAGTATTCCAGCTGGACATCAGAACCACAAACAAACTAGGGACACTGTTTAACCAGTTCACCAGATAGATCACAGGGTACTTTTGTATGATACAAGCAAGCCCTCTCAGGAGTCTAGTACAGATTCCCCCCCTAGAGCTCCTCTACTAATACATCGAGCAAAGGTACGCAATCAGGGCAGTGACACTTTCCCCAGAACACCTAGTTACCTCAGCTTTTCCCTATACTTTCCCTTTATAGAGCAAACATAGTAACCCCAATACCTCCAGGCTAATGATGGCAATCAAAATGATAAAAGGAATATCCCAGGGAAAACAAGTACTCCAGTGGAACTCCAAAGCTATATCCAATGCCTTGGCCCCCCCACATATACATCTTTTAGCAAATAGTCTGAAACATCTCATGGATTATGATATGGTCTTGAATTACTTTGATTTTGTGATCGCTGAAAACCCACCTACCTTCACTACAAAAAGAAAGCCCTCTGAAGAATAAAGCATAACTTTATCTAAGCATGGAAAGACTAGGCCTAAGATGCTGAAGGGTACACCTGTTACCTATCCCTACACAAAGATTCCACATTCCAGCTCCCCAGAAACATAAGCTAAATCTTCTTTCAAATGAGATTGGGAAGCTTACACCTATCCGGACACCTACTATGAAGAGAAGGAAGGTCTAACTACATAAGATGTCATCAAGAACTGGAAACCATACAAGATACCATCTGTATTTGCACAAGCAGGATCGTATACTGATAGAAGTTTTTGCCTAAGAACCTGTCACTCACCCTAATTTTCAACAGCCTATCACTGCTCAAAAAACTGAATGACTATCTGAGGATCACCAAAACCCGGCAGCCTCTACACCCCAACTAGTACAAGTTCCAAGTACAAGTAAGTGTCCCAGCCTGTGAAACAAAGTCTTGTACCCCCCTTTTGTCCCCTAGACCCCTGAGCAGATGCAGTTCTTATAGCCTATAGGTGTATACTGTTTTGTGGCTTGATATGAATCTTATAGATGCCGATCCTATTGAGGGACCATTGGCACCTTCTCCTTTGTACATTTCTCCTATTTCCATTTCCCCCTTATCTAGTGATGGTGGATTTGAGATAGAGGAAACACCGGTACCTGCTTTCTCTAATTGTTTAGATTTACCTTGTGTCTTTGTGGATGTTTGTTTGAATGGGTAGTTTCTTTAGTTTCTTTCGTTTATGACTTTTAGGTATGCCATAGTCTTTGACTGTATGTGGATTCTTTTATAAGCTGCGAAGAGTAGTTTAGAAAATGAAGAATAAATAATCATCATCATTATATTCTGTTATCTTTTTGTTCCTTCTCTGTTCAGTCTAGAGAGTAGCTACAAGTCTTAAGAATATATTCATTCTTACTCTTGAACTTTGCTTCTCCTTTCTCTCCGAATGTAGGAAAGTGTATTTGTGGATCCAGACTTAGAACAGTTGAGATATCTGAGTTTACTCAGTAATACTTTCTTTGTTAAGTGGCACTTACACTTTACCAAGCCTTTACCATACTAAAGACACCTACTGTAACAGGGTATGATATATATCTTTAGCACTATTTTGGGTAATCTTTTCTCCATCATTGTTAGTTAGAAGATGGAAAGTTTTTCCTTGCTTATTAGTCATCATATAGGCTAGCTTGTATCGCTATATCTAGGGAATGAGTAAGAGGGTTTACCTCTAGACTTCTTGCAGGATGTGCTTTCCTTTATCTTGTACCAGGCATAAGGTTTTGTGAGAGTTAGTATCTGAGTCTCAATTATGCATGGACTTGTTGGAGCTAATTAAGGTGCTCCTCGATTTTATGATGTGGGATGCCATGGTACTAAAGATTCTTATAGTGCTCCCTCTGCTTACAAAAGTGATAGACAGGTTTTTTGGCAGTTACACACTAGGTAGGCAGTTCAGGTCAAAGGTGGAGAATACACTTGCAGCTTCTACTATTGATTTTTATTCTTGTTGTATGGGCTAGTATAGTAGGACCAAGTCCATAGGATTGATCATGCTCTAGTGTTTGGGAGTAGGCTAGTACATAGACATTTAGGCTACCACTTCCTGGGTCAACTGTTGATGCCCTTGGTTTAAGATAGTCATGTACCTATTAGAATATGTGGTAGAAGGGGAGGGGGTATTGGTAGTGTTATATCCTCTAAGCAAGAAGAGGTTCTCTTCTACTATCCCGAGGGTTTCAGGTTGCAATTCAGTGAGATGGTACTCAGTGTTCTAGTTATCTATATTGGACAGCTCTATATAGTAAAACTGAGCACTGTTGGTAAAGGTAGGAGAGGGGGTAATGGTGCTGGTGGGGTCATTAGCCATGGTAGTAGAGGAAACTAAGGTTAGGGTACCTTCTATACTAGAGAGGACAATAGGGTTATTTTAGGACATTTTTAGTTTATCTAACCATGTAAAGACTCATTTACTTTCAGCTGAGCCTTTGTACAGTATACTGACCTCTATCCAAAGGCGAGGTATTAACTTGGTAGATGAGTTGTACATAGGAGACTTAGCAGTCCATGCCCCCCATTATGAAATTATGTAAAGTTTTTGTAATAAATTGATGGTCACAACATTGTAGGGAGGAGTAGAGGGAGTAAAAGGGCTTGAAGAAAGAAGAGGCCTTTATTTTCCTTAACAACTATGTAAGGTACTACAGTATGGTGTTTACACTTAACTAAAAGCAGAGACATAAGAACAAAGAAGAGGATTTTATCTTCCCTTGATATACTATGAATAGACAGGGTATTGTAAGAAATTAACTGCATATAACATAGTCATATAATATAGAAGTATAGTTACTAAGTGCTATTAGGGTAACCATTCATTCAGCTATTGAGGTCATTAGTTGCATTTGCTTACATAGACTAGACTAGTAATTAGGCAACCATCTATAGTCAGGGAAAACTCACTTATACTATAAAACCTATAACCAATCAGAAAATCGTAGTATATATTAGCAGGGATGTAAGTGGGATTTGAACTCATGACATTGCTTATTACTACACAATGACACTAGGATAGCCATACCACTAGACTATCCTTGCCTTAAGAAGAAAGAAGATAATTTAATTTCCCAGAGCACTTTTTAAGATTTACATCATTCCCTTCCTACAGCAGGGTATTTTACACTTAATTAGAAGCAGATATATAAGAGATAAGATGATAATCTAATTTTCCCTGAATATAGCTTTACATCTTTCCTATATTCTAATAGGGCATTTAGACTTAATTAAAATTGAGAATAATAAGAAGAAAGAAGATGATATTATTTTCTCTAAACTAAAGTTTTACATCTTTCCCATTCTCCATTAGGTGATTTACACTTAATCAGAAGCAAAGACATAACTGAAGGAGAAAAGATGGCCTGTTCTGTATAAAAATTTTCCACCACTTACTCATGCCTGACAAAAAAGTATATTATCCTCTGCCTACTCATACTGTAAAAATCTAAAAGGGAAAAAAACAAAAAGAAAAACAAATAAGAAAAATTGTAAAACAAAGATAACTTAGACCCTACTCAATCCGCCTTGCGCTGCTCATACTCCATTCTACCTCTAAGTCTATCCCTTGTTATTATCACTGTTAGGGGGTTTAGGGCTTTTTTGCATTTATCTGTTGGTTTGCCAATTCCATATTCCATGATTTTTATCCATAGAAGAATGAAGAGGATAGTGTCCTCCCTCAATACACTATATATGGACTGGGTATACTACTTAACTAATAGCATATAACATAGTCACATTACATATGAGCAAATTCTATAAACTTGCTAAGCGCTGTCAGGGTAACCATTTATATAACCATTAAGGTTATCAGTTGCATTTGCCTACAATAGATATGACAACAGGCTAAAATTACTCAGTAACCCTCAGTTAAATTGCTGATTACCATTCTCAAGACTATTGCATGGTCAAGGAAATTTGCTTATAATATAAAACCTGAAACTAACTAGTAATTTATAGTATAGAATAAGATGAGTAGGATTTGAGCCTATAATATTGCGCATTACTGTACAATAATACCAGGTCAGCTATACCACTATACTATCCTCACCTCCAAGAACAAAGTAGAGGATATTGTCCCCCCTCAGTCACTATAGTATAGGCCTGGCATTGTACAAACTTAATTACATATAACATAGTCGAGTAACTCAGGAACCAACTTGCTGAGTACTATCAGGGTAACCCTTCATATGGTAAGAAAAAATAGAAACATAGGACTATATAGACTTCTCCTTTATACTAATTGCCAAGAGCACTACCTCCCTTATAGAGCAGTTTCTTCGAAACCTCTTTCGTCTACATGACCCTTTCATATACATCACTCAATATAACTATTGTTTACATGACCTTCATAAGGCAGATAGCTAAGATGATTGATAATATATGAATAAGTGATAATCTATGACTTATAATGTAGAATTCTAAAGAACAATGATAACAAATAGGGAATGTAAGGAAAATATAACAAATAGGAAATACATGACTAGAGTTCATTATATAGACTCTATATACCTATGGTATATGCTATTTTTATTGCTTTAACAAAGTCTATAAACCTCTAAATAGACTTTTTAGTTTACTATAACTACTAAATAGTTCAGGGTCATAAATTAAGGGAGGTAAAAAACAAAATTATCTAGAAACTACTTAGAGATTACATTAATATACTGAATATATTAATGTTTATACCTCTAGAAGTAGTCTCTTCCTAAGTACTAGTAAGTATTAATTAGGTAGTTTTTTTTACACCTATAGGTGCCAAAAATCAGGAAGTCATATTCTTTTTTATCGGTAACCTTACTGACTACAATGTTAATAGTGAAAGGTTGGTAAGCTCTTCTAGTATTTTTATCTTAGATGAAAACTCTCCTAGAATTATATGTCTATAGTCCCTGTACTAACTATAGAGTGAGAAAAATATCCTTTTACAGGTTATTTATTACAACTTTATGAGTCAATCTGTATAGTATATTAAGATATATAGATATCATTCTAGTTTCTACCTAAAGAGATCAGATAACACCTGCCCTATATATGAGCTTGAGAAAATAATAGCAAAAACTAGTCTGTAGACACTATTGGCTATAAGCCTAGACTTAGAGCTTGTAGTTACTATAAGGGTAGTGTAAGCTTAGCTAGCAGTATAAAGGTAATAAGTATAATAGACCTTTGTAGTAAACTTATTATCCTAGAAGTAACCTAAATGATAGAGTATTTTATTAGTTCAATAGTAGAAGTCAGTGAACTATGCTGATTGTTGTAGTAGAGCTCCCTCTATAGGGAGATACTAATGTATTAGTTTACTTTTAGAAGGGGAGAATTTTACTTTTATTTTCTTGCCTTCTATTTCCATTTTCTTAAATAGTACCTAAGGATAATATACATTCTATAGAAATGAGAAGGAGTAGAAAAGACAGGAGAAGTCATTAATAAAAGAAGTAAGAAGCTATTTCCATATGCCCTTATAAAGTAGTACTATATTTATAATAAAGAGAAGAGGGGAGGGAGGTGATCCCTAAGGAGTCTAGATTGTAATAGTGATATAGCTATCATCTACTACTGTAAAAATGAGCTTGATTAATTGGTGAGATAAGAAGTAAAGATATACTGAATAACATATATAGGAGTATTATTTTTCTACATATGTTCTATGAGAATATAATAGACTAGATTGTAAAAAGCTCCCCTAATGTCAAAAAATATAGGAGAACTTATATCCCTTGTACTAGAGATTGCAAACCAAATACTGAATGTATAAAGTGATGTTTATTCTAGAGTAATATCTGATACATCCTAGTTAGTACTTTAATATAAGGCCTATCTATAGGGTATACAAGGATAGCCTAGAACTAATAACCTTTTCTATGAGCTTAGAGAGGGTGTTAATAAGAATGATAAACTAATAGTCTTTCACTTAAGGCTAATATAGCTTCTTGTACATTCTTGTACATTAGGATAATAACTCCTAGTACTCCTTATGGTTATGGGGATGAAAATTGTAGGTAGGTATAGGGATGAGAAGGTTGAGTAGGAGCTTAAGCTATATACTATTGACTTATTTCTAGTAGAATAAGGAATAGTATTATGGCCAGGTGCAGAGTAGTTAACCTTCTTAAATATAGTCTCTAGTTCTTTAACAATAGTCATATCTATATCTTTATATTCCTAATAGTAAGCTAGTAATAGTATGGGGGAGGTTAGGACTTAGGGGAAAAATGCCTTAACTATTCTGTATATAAAAGTCTCAGGGGAGGTAACACCTATGATCTATAGAAGAGAGTTTATAAATTGAACATAATTTTTTTTACTTAAGTCTATAGATATCCTGTATACTTGTATTAGCAATGAAATCTTCTAAGTAGGCCTTCATAGATTTCACTATAGTTTTAAAGTATGAATTTTTACTTTGCACTTTTTTTCATCTGTAGCCTTAAGGTTCTAGTACTTTCTAGCAATAGTATGGAAGTAGTATCATTAGGAGATTATTTCATTATTGTAATATAGCTGTAAAGGATAACTCCTTCAGTAATACAACTAAACCTTAGTCTATATTAGGGTTTAGGGTAAATTAGGAAAGAAGAAGTTATACAACTCTTTAGAGGACTAAGAGATGCTCATAGAATGGGACAACAAGGTGCTTAATGTTTGTAGGAATAGTGTTCATTTTTCTGGTAGTGTATACTTAAGATACTGTGTAAAGAAGAAAGAAGTTGAATTTATTTTCCCTTAACCACTACCTAAGGCACTACAGTAGGGTATTTACATATAAATAAAAGCAGAGACAACTATAGCCCTTCCCCCTTAAAACCCAAAGAAAATGTATAGGACTACATACAAAGCCTAACCTGGCAGAAACTATCACTAGGCAAAACTTAAAGCAATGAAAGGAAGACCCCCTATGTAGAGAATACAACCATGTAAAGATAAAAGAAAGGAAAGAATGAAAAATGTACTCAAATTCTCCTTACTTTACCAAACCCAAAAAAAAAGTTCTACATAGTAAAAACTCAAAAATAGACAAAGGAGGAGAAAATAAACCCTACCTATTATAGTGGACCTATCCTTCCTATTAGACTCTATAATCTTACCCTAGATTTAGGTCATATAGATTGGATTATTCGCTTTATATAGGACAGCACAATTTATGCATTAGAGGATGGTGTTCTCACAGGTAAAGCCTTTGAGCTACTTGTAGTAGGTGATTCTACAAGAGTGTTAAGAGTTGGTATGAGAGCTGGTATAGATTTAGCAGTAAGGAGGAGACTAGAAGTTTTGGATATGGTGTCTAAACTTAGAACAATGTGAGCACTAGTTGTTAGCACCAAAGAGAATGTATTTTATAATCCGGTGGGTCTTGTTGAGAATTGTAATAACCTTTATGATGTAGGCCTATTTGTTGTTATCAATAATAGCAACTATAAGCAAGCTTTAGTTTTGGTTATTGATTTTGGCACTGGATATAAGCCAGTATATGGTTATCATATAGGTGATACTGGAATTATGGTACTCGATTTCTTCCTAGAGTCAAGTCTTTTATCCTCTAGTATTAAGGTTAGTGGTAGTGGGAACTCCATAGATGGTTGGGTGAGGAAGCGAGGGCCCAGTCAACAATACTGGTGTCTCTCTCCCATAGCCCTAGAATAAAGCGCTGAGTAGTAGTAGGTGCTAATGAGTGTGACGGAGGTGGAGGCAACTAGGACTTGTCTC
>JABYPW010001024.1:0-18456 GCA_016880775.1 Phymatotrichopsis omnivora
ATTTCCCCCCCCCCCCCCCCCCTGGACACTCCTTTATCTTTCCTTCCTTTCTTCTCTAGCTTTGAGACTAGCTTCGAGTCTTAAGAATATATTTCGCCTTATCTTTGTGACTTCTTTACTTCGTTCTAAATCTCTTAGTAGACGTGAAGAAATACTTGTTTAGTTGAGAAGAATAAGTGAAGATATCTGAGTTCACTCAGTAATACTTATAGCTTCGTGCCTACCTGTATTTACTGCACTTATCTACCTCCTGAGATATACACCATTAACACTATATTCTTAAGTCATGGCTAGTCAAGATCAACCCATGACTGATCCCAAGACCACTCTCACCCTCTTCGATCGGTGAACACTCAACTTCCCTAGAAGGCCAGGTTCCACTCAAACCAGAGCCTCAGCCTTACTCCACCAATCCACTGTTATTTCCTCTGATGAGATTGACTTCGTGGAGTAACACCAAAGTAAGGTCAAGGCCTACTTTGTAGAACTCGGTGCCACCTTTCTACAGGTGAGGGAATTCATTGGAGAAGCTGTATATACAGAAATCAAGCAGTAGCTATTCAATGATTTCCTGAAACAAAAAGAGGAAATCCAAAGGATCCTCTACTCCACCATCTAAGCCTACCAAGATATGGGCAAAAGGCTACCTCCAGTCCTCATCACCTTTCCTCAAACCACAATAGACATCCTTCTCTCCTGCATCAACCAGCTAAAGGAGCAGAAGGACCTCAACAAATTTCAGGAAACAAAGATTAGGGAAGAGCTACAAGCTTCCCTTGGCCGTGATTTTGCCAACCTCTAGTATGAGAAAAATAAACTCAAGGAGGAGCTAGCAGTGGTCAAGGTACAACCCCTCATCATACAGGATGATGAGGCAGATAAGGAGTACATCTCCTATCTGGAAAAAGAAAACTGGGACCTGGAGGATAGAATAGCTGCGATAGAAAGAGCGAGCCTGACTCAGGCAAGTAGGATCTAGGTATTGGAGACTGAGTTGGCCTAGGCTAAAGCAAACCTCTAAGTGGGAGATGATTAGGTTAAGGAAAAGTAAGAGATCCTGGCACAATTAAAAGAAGCCCAGGAGTATGCTGCCTTATCCAAGGCCCACTTGGAAAAGAGGAGGGCACCATATCAGTTAGACTTATCCCTGTCCGAATCTCAAGCACCCGATGATAGGCCTAGACTTAGGAGAAGGTCTAAGGTGGTTTTAAACCTGGTTGGTCTTTTTGCCAGCTACGGCAACTCTCCGCCCTAAGGTCTTCCTCCTATGCCACCTTGGCCACCTCAGGCAGCCCCAGCCCTACAAGATCTACCTCCACAGCAGTTCATATTGGAGGATATTCAATGGATGATAGATGCAGCGGTTGAGAGAGCTGCCTTGGTAGCTCCTCCAACACAGCAAAACGTCAACTTCAAGGGACCAAAGCCGGCTCAGCTAGAGAAGTTCAGGGGAAAGGCTGAAGACATTGTCAAACTTTAGTTGTAGTGCAACACTTACTTTACGCTGCAGGCATACCTTTTTCCCTCGGATCTTGTCAAGATCCAATTTGCATCAACCCTGTTTACAGGGAATGTACTGAGTTGGTAGAGGGTTCACCATGCAAGGTGGACAACACCCTTGGCTCGTTGGGCAGACTTTCTTGAAGCCCTTTGATCGAACTTCGGGGCCTATACCCTTAGGCCCACATACACCTCCCTCCTAGTCGAAGCCAGGTAAACTGGACCCATCCTGGACTACATCATTTACATGAGAACCCTCAATGATGTAGTGAATTACCCAGATAATATCCTCAAGGACTGGGTAAATCAAGGTCTCCACGAGAAACTACTCATGGCCATAGCCATGAACTACTACGAAGGATACTAAACAGTCAACAATTCATTTAATCTTGTCCTTACAGTTGGCCAGCAGATAGAGGAGGCTGCCAGGTTCACAGGCAAATATCCCTGGAAGGTTACAGAACCAAAGGACAAAAAGAAGGATCCTCGACCACCCTCGTACCCCAGCAATCAACTTCTCGAGGAGAAGCAGCAAAGCAAGCCCAAGACATCAACAGGTAAGCTTCCTGAGCTCATGGGGTTGGAACTCAAGTGGGCCCAAGATAACAAGGCCTGCATAATATGTGCCAGGACGAATCACTCTTCCAAGACTTGTTTTGCTAAGTACAAGTCCTCTAACATCCCCCAACCAAAGGCAAGACACTCTCGTAAGAGAGGAAGAGATGATGAGGATGACAAGGAGAAGAGTGAGTCCTCTAAGAAGACCAAGACTGAGCAAGCCGCTAGGGTCATTGAACTGCCAGATGAATAGCAGGAAGGTGAGGATATTCTGATGGTTTGAAGAGGTGATAAATCGACATCTTGTATTTTCCTTTGTTCTGAAACGATCAAGAAAAGTTGGAGGAGCATTTGAATTCTTTTTTTGGAACCAGTATTCAAGTGGGATTTTCTTAGCCCTGTGTTCTTGGTGGGTGGGCCACCAGTATTAAGGCTTGTACTTTTGGTTTTGATTTATGAGACCCATAATCATGACTTATGACCCCTCATGATGCACATGACTCTCCTTTCTATCCAGTATGAGTTTCCTTTTTAGAGTTTCTTTATAGATCTCTTTGTTTGTCTGAGGATGGCCTTAAGGCTGAAACATGCAGGTCATGTAACAAACTGGGTTTCTTTACCATACCCTACTGTTTCTGTGGAAGCCCCTTCAAGCACTCAAATTGCCTCTGATACCCATATTCCTCTTTCTCAAACTTCTTCATACAGCAGTGTCTGGCCATGACATTCCCAGGAGATATCAGGGAATGTATCTGCTGAAGTCATGTCTTACTCTATTTCTGCTGGTGTGAAGGATGAGGGCCCTATTCAGGGTAAGTATGTGAAGGTACCCATTACCTTACAGTGGTGGACTAATGAAGTGGAAGGTATTAGGACCCATTGCCTCTCAGCCATGGTGAAACTCGATAATGGAGCTACAGGAGCCCTGATATTGGACAGGCTCCAGGTCCCGAAAAAGAAAAGGTCAACTCCGGTCAATGTCTATGCCTATGACAGCTCCTGCAAGCAAGAGTGGTATTACACCCTAAAGCTTCAAATGCAGGTTCTCAATGACAAAGAGAACATTGACTTTGACGTCGGGCTGACTCCAGAGGATGTTGACATCTACCTTCCTGTCAAGTGGTTCCAAGACCATAAAGTGCTTGTTGATTATGAAAAGGCTGAGTTGGTAGGGTTTCATAGCGATAAGTGCAAGAAGCATATAGTGGCACCACAGGTTCAGTTGGTGAATGCCCTAGAGCTCTTACAAGATGAAGATTTATATGCCAATAATGCTGCTCGAGGCTGAGGCCTGTTGGGGTAGGTGGATACCCTAATCAGCATGGCAGAAATGCAGAGGTGGTGCTCCGCTATGACAAGGCTTCCTGTGTATGAGTTTGCAGAAGTCTTTATCTGATCCTCCTCCTCTGCCCCTTTTCTGATTAACCTAGAGAAGTAGGAACAACTCTATCCTGCAGTCTTCTCTGAAAGGTTGGTGTCGCAACTATCCCTGCACTGACTATGGGACTGTCGATTGGATATGAAAGAAGGGACGTCTCCACCTTGGGGCCCTATATACAAGCTATCAGAAACTGAGTTGCAAGCACTCAGGGAGTATCTAGATCGTATGGTAAAAGAAGGAAAGATCCAGCCCTCCAAGTCTCCAGCTGGGGTACCTATTCTATTTGTCAAGAAGGCAGACAGTTCCCTACGCCTTTGTGTAGATTATCACAGCCTAAACAAAGTCCTCATTCAAAATCACTACCCTCTTCCCCTTATGGGGGAACTTTGAGATCGCATTGGCAAAGCCAAATAGTTCATAAAATTGGATCTAAAAAACAGCTACAACCTTATCCGAATTGCAAAAGGCCATCAATAGAAAACTGCATTCCAAACTCAGTATGGGCAATTCGAATACCTAGTAATACCCTTTGGACTCTGTAATGCTCCTGCAGTTTTTCAAGAGATGATGAACACCATGTTTAGAGACCTATTAGACTTAGGAGTCATCATTTACCAAGATGACATCCTCATCTACGCTGAAACGGTTGAGGAACATGATCGACTAGTTCGTGAAGTTCTGAAGCATTTGGACCAGCACCAGTTAGCTCTGAAGCCAACGAAGTACATCTAGGCAGTCCACAGTGTTGAGTTCTTGGGTTTCATCATCTCTGCCAATGGAATCTCCATGGCTGAAGACAAGGTAGCTACGATAAAGGACTGGCCTACTCCAAAAACGGTAACTGACATTCATTCGTTCCTAGGATTTGTAAACTTTTACTGCATCTTCATTCTTAACTTCTCAAACAAGGCGGCACCCTTGACGGACCTCACTAAGGACAAAACTCCATGGACTTAGGGGCATAAGCAATAGCAGGCCTTCGACTTTCTTAAGGACTCCTTCACCTCAGCACCAATCCTCACCCACTATGATTCCTCCTTACCTATTGTGGCAGAGACTGATGTGAGTGACTTTGCCAGTGGTGGAGTATTCTCGCACTAAACTGATGGCTTATATCCGATTGCCTTTCACTCCCGTAAAATACTTCCTATGGAGATGAACTATAAAATCTATGACAAGGAGATGTTAGCAATAGTGGATTGTCTTCATTATCAGTAGAGATATTGGTGTGAAGGAGCGAAACACCCAGTCCTCATCCTTACTGACCATAAGAATTTGGAGTATTTTGTGACTACCAGAGTACTATCTCGGCGCTAAACAAGGTGGATAGAGAAGCTCGGGAGCATCGACTACAAGATCATATATCGCCCCAGGACTAAAAACACCAAGGCAGATGCTCTATCTAGACATGGACACTATGCCCCTACAGAGGGGTCACCTGAACCTGAAGTTCTGTTCCTCAAACCTGGTCAATATATTGTAGCCTCTGAATGAGCAAACTATATGTTCAAGACTGAATTCATATAGGAACTACGAATGGAATCGGCGAAGGACCCTGAAACCCAGGAGTTGATGAGCAGAGTGCCTCCTAATTATGAGGTACCAGATAGCCTGCTAACATTTACCAACTTATGGTTTGTCCCCTCTACCCTTCGAACTAAGGTCCTTGATTCCAGGCATGATCACCCCTCGGTGGGCTATATCAGAAGAGACAAAATGTTTGAATTAGTCACCTGGGACTTCTACTGGCCTATGCTTAGAAATGACATTGTATAATATATCTTGTCCTGTGACTAGTGTCAATTGAATAAGGCATGGAGACATAAGACCTACAGGCAACTCCTACCCTTGGAAGTCCCTTACAAGCCCTGGGAATTGATCTCTATAGATTTTATCACCGACCTTCCCTCCTTAGATGGCTATACTCAAATTTAGGTTATAGTTGATCGGTTCACGAAGATGGCATACTTCATACCTCTTTGTCAGAATGTCGAGTCGAAGGAATTGGCAAGTGTTTTTATCACCCAGATCTGGAAACACCACAGCCTCCCATCTAACATAGTGAGCAACTAGGACCCCAAGTTCCAAGCTTGGTGCAAAATTGCTATGGAGAACCTCAAAGTCTAACTCTCTATGTCCACAGCTAATCACCCCCTAAAAGATAGACAAACTAAGTGCCTTAACCAGATCTTGGAAGCCTACCTTCGAAACTATGTCTTATTCAATCAATCCAACTGGTCACTCTTTCTCCCCTTAGCTGAGTTTGCCTATAACAACTTGGTCTCCTCCAGCATGAATCAAACTCCCTTTTTCACCAACTATGGGTACCACCCATCTCTGGATGTAGTCAGCACTTTGAAATTCTACCATGCATCGGAAATGCTAGAAGCAAACTAGCAGGAAATTTGACAAAGACTCCTCACTGTCTAGAAGTGAATAGTTTATTGGTATGACAAAAAACATGCAGTTTTCCCAGATCAAAATCCTGGCGACCTCATCCTGCTCTGAAGAGATAATCTACCAACCCAGAAAAACTCTAAGAAACTCGATGCCAAATACGCAGGCCCCTTCCAAGTCATTTCCAAGGTTGGCCTGAGAGCGTATAAACTTAAACTCCCTTTTACCTGGAAAATTCACCCTGTCTTCCACATGTCGCAGCGGAACCCTACAATACCTCAAGTCAGTTCCCTAGGGCATCTCCTCTGGCTCCTCAAGACGATGACGGTGTTCCAGCCTACTTTGTCAAAGAAATCATGAAGTGCCAATATAACAGGAAAGGGAAGCATCTTGAGTACTATGTACTCTGGGAAGGTTACTCGGAAGCGGAGGCTACTTGGGAAGTGTTGGAGAACTTACTAGTTAATGGGGAACCTATTGATTAGCTGGTTGATTTCTGAACCAAGAACCCACACACCAAAGCGTCAGCAAAAAGGCCTGAGGAGGCTCCACCCACAAAGTAAAGGAGAGTAGGATAGGGAGGCTGAGTCCCCTTAACACTCTATGTCAACTGAAATGCGTAAGAAAAATGACTAGGTTGTATGCGCAGACGTACCAGAGATAACATCAGTATGGAGCGCGGACTGTCCTTTTCCCGGACTCACCCGAAATCCTCAAGGGTGATAGGGGGACTTTGAATTTATGGACTGGCTAACATCTTATGCGCAATGAGGGCATTGTGCCTTAGAAGGGGCATAGTGTTATAGTTCCAAGGTACTACAGACTTGCGCGATGATAGACTAGTACCCACAATGTACCTAGTAAGTGTTATACCCATCACAGCTCCCAGGCCCTGCCCATCTTGTGTGGCTCTGCCTTATTAGTCTTACATCAGTACATCTCTGGTGAAGTGGTGAGGGCTGATGACCCAGCCATAATACCTATCCGGAAACATGTGATCGGAACATCAGCACATCGCGCAAGGACTTATTCACCCTTATGGAATGGGCAGCCTAACCGATCGAGCCAGTTATTGCAAGAGGACATGACACATCAGAGGTTATGGCGATCTGTTGCTCATACATTGCTAATCTTTGCCTGTCTGAGATCCGGACTCTTCTAGGCTATGCAAGATTGGAGATTAGTGATCAAGATATTAGTCATGGATGTTCTGCAGGGTTCTTTTTCCTTCTATTTCCTTAGTCATCAATAAGTCATTTCTTAGGTTGGAATTGGGTATTTAAAGGCAGCTGTTGGACACTCCTTTGTCGTAACAAGCGAGTGGAGAACCTGCGTACTGTGATGGAAGAGGGAATGGAGACTTAGGGCCCCTTGGTGTTTCATCTTTTTGCCTTGCTAATGTTGTTCCCTTGAGTGTAAGAGTTTTGTGAGTTTGGCTTCTGTTTTCTCCTTTGTCCAGTTTCTTTCCTTTTTCTTTGGTTAGTGTTCTTTGCTTTTACCTCGATCCCTTCCAGTTGTTATAAGGTTCGCCTCACTGGAGATGGGAAAGAGGTTCCCCGGGCTTGTCTTTTTCCTTTTCGCTTAAAGTTTTTCTGCTGTTTTGACGTGCTGGGTGGTCGCTTTTGTGCCGGTCGTGTTTTCTTTTTGGTTTTTACTTTCCCCCGCCGCTCTCTCCCTTCTGCCCCGTTTCTTCCATAGTTTATTGTGTGTAAGCGAGGAGGATTCGGGAACAAGCTGTGTATTTTATCTGTAAACCGTAGGACGCGCTACCGACATTAGGTCGGCTGTCTTCTACCTCCGTCATAGCTTTTCCTAGCTGCATACGGAGGTTCTTTTGACGACCCCTTGCGGGGTCGTAAAGATAAAATAAAAATGAATTACCCCCCCCCCTGGACACTCCTTTGTCGTCACGATGTTCAAATCCCCCCTCCTCCCAAGACCACCCCTACGTGCATGAAGAAGGCAGCGAATCGGCATTTTTGAAAGGAATCATCGAACAGTTCCGAACCTCCCCGCTATACCAACCGTTCCGAAGTGATCCCACCTTGTCTAGACTCGGCGTTGGTGGAGAAGTACCACTCCTTGCCTATAATCAAGTCAAGATCTTGGAGTTCTTCGGAAACAAGCTACCAGCTCTCATCGCCTCAGTGAACAAGATTCAGGAGGCAGTCACTGCTATCACCGTTGGTCAACAGTCGCTCGAAGCCCGCTTTGACGAACTCGAAGCCATTACCACCTGCAACAACACTGCCACGGCCCCAGCTAAGGCAGGCCCCACCGAAATTGACCTCGCCCTTTCTGATTCCATTAAAAAGCTATGGTCGGAAACGTCCAAAACTACCAAAGCGGTGAAGAAGATCTCTTCTTCCCTTGCCTCCCCCGCTCCCACTGCGCCACAAGTGGCGCCCCCTACTACTGACACCACCTGGGCCCAGGTGGTGAAGAAAACCAAAGGCAAGGCCATGGCCACGCCACAACCGACTGCTACCACCCCTCCTGCCCCAAAGTACCCCACTAAGCGGGAACGGGAAATCATCGTCAATCTCGAGGGAGAAGTCCCCGAGTTCAACCCAATCGCTGTCCGGGACACTGTCAACGCCGCGTTAGTTGACAAGAAAGCCCCCTCCGCTTGCCGAGTCTGATCCGTTAGAAAGGCCGGCGCCTCCAACGTCTTCCTCTCCGTCATGGAGAATACCACTGCCCAGCAAGTCCTTGCATACAAGCCCACCATCGAGGAAGCTGTCCGCAAGTTCTTCCCCACCACCACCGGCCTCCGCCGAAACTTCTTGCATAAGAAGTACATTGTGCACAATGTGCCAACCCCCGTCCTCAACACCTCTGACGTCGAACATATGTCGCTCATCCGCAAGGAGATCGAGACATTCAACCAAGGTGTTGTCCTCACCCAAACCCCACGCTGGCTTGCTTCGAGGGATAAGCTCATCGGCAAACCTGCCTCCTCCATTGTCATCACCGTGGTGGTGAACAATAACCACTACCGCATCTCCCAAGGTCTGACCATCCTCAACAAGAATCGTCGGACTGACCCGTACATTGCCTTCTCGAAGGCTACCCAATGCTCCCGCTGCTGTCGCTTCGGCCATCACCAACTGAAGTGCACATCCTCCCCCCACTGCCGCATCTGCGCTGGACCCCACGCCATCTTCGAACACTTCTGTGGCAATACAGAGTGCAAACGCCGCGGACGACAATGCGATCATACGGTACTTAAATGTGCTAATTGCGATACCGCCCACCCTGCCAACGATCCCCTCTGCCCTGTGTATTTGCAAGCCTTGGCCGATAATAACAAACGAGTGGAGAACCTGCGAGCTGTGATGGAAGAGGGAATGGAGACTTAGGGCCCCTCAATAGTTCATCTGTATTTCCGCTTTTGTTGTTCCCTTTGTGTAAAAGTTTTGTGAGTTTGGCTTGGGTTTTCTCCTTTGTCTTTTCTCTTTCCTTTCTCTTTGGTTGGTGTCTCTCGCTTGTACCCCGATTCCTTCCGGTTGTTGTAAGGTTCGCCTCGCTGGAGATAGGAAAGGGGTTCCCCGGGCTTTTCTTTTCCCTTTTCGCTTAAAGTTTCTTCTGCTGTTTTGACGTACTGGGAGGTCGCTTTGGTGCCGGTCGCGTTTTCTTTCTTGAGTTTTACTTCCCCCCGCTATTCTTTTCCTTTCTGCCCCGTCTCTTCTAGTTTATTGCGTGTAAGAGAGGAGGATTCGGGAACAAACCTGTATTTTATCCGTAAACCGTAGGACGCGCTACCGACATTAGGTCGGCTGTCTTCTACCTCCATCATAGCTTGTCATAGCTGCAAGCGGAGGTTCTTTAGACGACCCCTAGCGGGGTCGTAAAGATAAAATAAAAATGAATTTCCCCCCCTCCCCTGGACGCTCTCTTTGCAGGCTTCTTCACACCTTCAAACTACCCCCTACATTTTAGTTCTCAGCTATTAGTATCTATATCGCATCGTCAAACATCGTGACAATGTCGCGACGACAACAGCAAAAAACCCCCGACCCCCTCAAGGAGCTCTATTCCGACATGCCCCCAATCACACCTGAGGCAAGGGCCGAAGCAGACTCAATCTACCACGTTCTCTGAACATTCAGACGTTCCCCCCTCGCACAAGGTCTTAAAGCAATCAGAGAAAACGACGTACTCGATACGCACGACGCATACGTTCTCCATTATGTTATGTCAAAGCAACTAGAGTTTTTCTCCGGTGCCGTCCCCACCCTCCTCGCCTCCGTGAGCAAGATTCAGGAGGCAATCACCGCTATCGCCGCTGGCCAACAGACCCTCGAAGCCCGCTTCGATGAGCTCGAAGCCATCACCACCCGCAACGCTACTGTCACGGCCTTGGCTAAGACAGCCCCCACTGAAGTCGACCTCGCCCTTTCTGATTCCATCAAAAAGCTACGGTCGGAAACGTCCAAAACTGCCAAAGCAGTGAAGAAGATCTCTTCTTCCCTTGCCTCCCCCGCTCCCACTGCGCCACAAGTGGCTCCCCCTACTACTGACACCACCTGGGCCCAGGTAGTGAAGAAAAACAAAGGCAAGGCCCCGGCCACACCGACTCTGACTGCTACTACTCCTGCTGCCCTGAAGTACCTGACCAAGAGGGAGCGAGAAATAATCGTTAATCTCGAGGGAGAAGTCCCCGAGTTCAGCCCAATCGCCGTCCGGGACACTGTCAACGCCGCATTAGTTGACAAAAAAGCCCCCTCCGCTTGCCGCGTCCGATCTGTCAGAAAGGCCGGCGCCTCCAACGTCTTCCTCTCTGTCATGGAGAACACCACCGCCCAGCAAGTCCTTGCGTACAAGCCCACCATCGAGGAAGCTGTCTGCAAGTTCTTCCCCACCACCACCGGCCTCCGCCGAAACTTCTTGCATAAGAAGTACATTGTGCACAACGTGCCAACCCCCATCCTCAACACCTCTGACGTCGAACATATGTCGCTCATCCGCAAGGAGATCGAGACATTCAACCAAGGTGTTGTCCTCGCCCAAACCCCACGCTGGCTCGCTTCAAAGGATAAGCTCGTCGGCAAACCTGCCTCCTCCATTGTCATCACCGTGGTGGTGAACAATAACCATTACCGTATCTCCCAAGGCCTGACCATCCTCAACAAGAATCGTCGGACTGACCCATACATTGCCTTCTCGAAGGCCACCCAATGCTCCCGCTACTATCGCTTCGGCCATCACCAACTGAAGTGCACATACTCCCCCCGCTGCCGCATCTGCGCTGGACCCCACGCCATCTTCGAACACTTCTGTGGCAACACAGAATGCAAACGCCGCGGACGACAATGCGAACATACGGTACTTGAGTGTGCCAATTGCGATGCCGCCCACCCCGCCAACGATCCTCTCTGCCCTATTTACTTACAAGCCTTGGCTAATAATAATAAGCGAGTGGAGAACCTGCGAGCTGTGATGGAAGAGGGAATGGAGACTTAGGGCCCCTCGGTAGTTCATCTTTCTTTCCGCTGTTGTTGTTCCCTTAGTGTAAGATTTCTGTGAGTTTGGCTTGTGTTTTCTCCTTTGTCTTGTCTCTTTCCTTTCTCTTTGGTTAGTGTTTCTTGCGTGTACCTTGATTCCTTCCGGTTGTTGTAAGGTTCGCCTCACTGGAGATGGGAAAGGGGTTCCCCAGGCTTTTCTTTTTCCTGTTCGCTTAAAGTCTTTCTGCTGTTTCACGTACTGGATGGTCGCGTTTGTGCCAGTCGCGTTGTCTTTCTTTGGAGTTTCACTTTCCCCCGTCGCTCTCTCCTTCCCGCCCCGTCTCTTCTTTAGTTTATTGCGTGTAAGCGAGGAGGATTCGAGAACAAACCTGTATTTATCTTCACCGTAGACTGCGCTACCGACGTTAGGTCGGCTGTCTTTTACCTCCATCATAGCTTTCCATAGCTGCAAGCGGAGGTTCTTTAGACGACCCCTAGCGGGGTTGTAAAGATAAAATAAAAATGAATTTCCTCCCCCCCCTGGACGCTCTCTTTGCAGGCTTCTTCGCACCTTCAAACTACCCCCTACATTTTAGTTCTCAGCTATTAGTATCTATATTGCATCGTCAAAACATCGTGATAATGTCACAACGACAACAGACAAAAACCCCTGACCCCTAAATGCCCCCAATTACACCTCAGTCAAGGGCCGAAGCAGACTCAATATACGGCGTGTTCCACGATTTCAAACGCTCCCCCCTCGCACAAAGCATCAGAGAAAAGAATACAAACTATGCAAGTGACCTAGACATCACCAACTATGTCAAGTCCAAGCAATTAGAATTTTTCTCTAGTGCTGTCCCCTCACTCATTGCCACCGTGGCCAAGATCCAGGAAGCAGTCATCGCTATCGCCGCTGGCCAACAGTCCCTCGAAGCCCGCTTTGACGAACTCGAAGCTATCACTACCCACAATACCACTGCTACAGCCTCGGCTAAGGCAGGCCCCACGGAAATCGACCTCGCACTTTCTGATTCAATCAAAAAGCTACAGTCCGAAACATCGAAAATAGCTAAGGCAGTGAAGAAAATTTCTTCCTCTCTTGCCTCCCCCTCCCCTACTGCACCACAAGTGGCGCCCCCCACTACTGACACCACCTGGGCCCAGGTAGTGAAGAAAAGCAAAGGCAAAGCCCAGACTACGCCAACCCCGACTGCTACTACTCCTCCCGCCCTGAAGTACCCTACCAAGAGGGAGAGAGAAATCATCGTCAATCTTGAGGGAGAAGTCCCCGAGTTCAACCCAATTGCTGTCAGGGACACTGTCAACGCCGCACTAGTTGACAAGAAAGCCCCATCCGCTTGCTGGGTCCGATCTGTCAGGAAGGCCGGCGCCTCCAACGTTTTCCTCTCCGTCATGGAGAATACCACCGCCCAGCAAGTCCTTGCATATAAGCCCACCATTGAAGAAGCTGTCCGCAAGTTCTTCCCCACCACCACTGGTCTCCGCCGGAACTTCTTGCACAAGAATTACATTGTGCACAACGTGCCAACCCCTGTCCTCAACACCTCTGACGTCGAACATATGTCCCTCATCCGCAAAGAGATCGAGACATTCAACCAAGGTGTTGTACTTGCCCAAACCCCACGCTGGCTCGCTTCCAAGGATAAGCTTGTCGGCAAACCCGCCTCCTCTATTGTCATCACCGTGGTGGTGAACAATAACCATTACCGCATCTCCCAAGGCCTGACCATCCTCAACAAGAATCGTCGGACTGACCCGTATATTGCCTTCTCGAATGCCACCCAATGCTCCCGCTGTTGTCGCTTCGGCCACCACCAACTGAAGTGCACATACTCCCCCGGCTGCCGCATCTGCGCTGGACCCCACGCTATCTTCGAACACTCTTGTGGTAATACAGAGTGTAAACGCCGTGGACGACAATGCGAACATACGGTACTTAAGTGTGCTAACTGCAATGCCGCCCACCCCGCCAACGATCCCCTCTGCCCCGAATATTTGAAAGCCTTGGCCGAGAATAACAAGAGAGTGGAGAACCTGCGTGCTGTGATGGAAGAGGGAATGGAGACTTAGGGCCCCTCGGTGTTTCATCTTTTTCCTGCTAATGTTGTTCCCTTGAGTGTAAGAGTTCTGTGAGTTTGGCTTCTGTTTTCTCCTTTGTCCAGTTTCTTTCCTTTCTCTTTGGTTAGTGTTCTTTGCTTTTACCTCGATCCCTTCTGGTTGTTGTAAGGTTCGCCTCGCTGGAGATGGGAAAGGGGTTCCCTGGGCTTTTCTTTTTCCTTTTCGCTTAAAGTCTTTCTGCTGTCTTGACGTACTGGGTGGTCGCTTTTGTGCCGGTCGCGTTTCCTTTAAGAGTGCTTACTTTCCCCCGCCGCTCTTTTCTTCCCGCCCTGTCTCTTCTTTAGTTTATTGCGTGTAAGCGAGGAGGATTTGGGAACAAACCTTTATTTTATCTATCCGTAGACTGCGCTACCGACATTAGGTCGGCTGTCTTTTACCTCCGTCATAGCTTGACATAGCTGCAAGCGGAGGTTCTTTAGACGACCCCTGGCGGGGTCGTAAAGATAAAATAAAAATGAATTTCCCCCCCCCCCTGGACGCTCTCTTTGTCTTTCCTTCCTTTCTTCTTTAGCTTCGAGACTAGCTTCGAGTCTTAAGAATATATTTCGCCTTATCTTTGCGACTTATTATCTTCGTTCCAAATCTCTTAGTAGACGTGAAGAAACACTTGTTTAGTTGAGAAGAATAAGTTGAGATATCTGAGTTCACTCAGTAATACTTATAGCTTCGTGCCTACTCGTGTTTACTGTACCATCTACCTCCTGAGATACGCACCGTTAACAGCTAGCCTATTCCTTACACTTTAGCTTCTTTAATGAGTGGGAACTCTCATCATCTTCAGCTTTAGGGTAAGCCTTCCACTTCATAGATCTCTTTGAATTTACCTGTAGGATAATGCTCTTGCCCTTTATAAATTATTCATCAGTCTTGTGTAATGTGTGAAGACACTTCCTACAAGTGGAGTTCTTCTTTACCTAGTCTAATCCCTTCCCTATTATATAGGGGAGATTAGCCTTCTAGGTATTCCCTGATATCTAGGTCATAGGCTTCTGTGACTAGGCTAGAGGATTAGTCTGCTTAGGCATAGAAGGGTTTAGCTTAGGCCTAACCTTCTAGGCTTCACTGATGCTTACTTTAACATCTTCTACAGTTATCCCTATATGAATAACTTTAGAGATCCATTCTTATAGGGTGAGGTCCTAAACTTGGAGAGCTATTGCCTTGCAGAGATATTCCTTAAGACCCTTTTCTACCTATCTATAAAAGATCTCCAGAGGGTGTCATACCCTCTAGTTGAGGATTTACATATACTGATATACTCTAGGATACCCTTGGTCTAGCAACTATTGACTATCTCTTGCCTAGCTACAGGTTCTAGCAGATAAATACTGAAGTGAATCTTCATAGCCTCTTGAAAGTCTGACTAAATAACTGTGGGGTGAGAATAGGTTTCATGAGAAGACTCCTACAATACCATGGCTTACCTAGTTAAGAAGTTTAATGCAAACTTTCCCTTGATCCTATCTTGAGGGAAGGTATGAGACTGAAGAGTGAAGTAAGTCTCACATTGCATGAAGAACTTTTCTAAGTTTTTAAGCTTCCCACTTAACTTTAAAGGGTCATTTGGTTTGAGACCTTTGAAATTGGTAGGTATAGAAGGTACAGGGATAATATTAGAGTAGTAGGAGTAGGGAGGATAAGGAGGGATAGCTGGGGGGGCTGATAGAGTAGGAGAAAAGATAGGAGGAATAATAGGAGGAGGAGGAATAGGCATTAGCTTACTAGAACTCTTAACACAATAGCTTCTACATCTTTAGCTGTTAGGTATTAATGTTAAGTCTACTCTAGCTCTAGAGTAGGACTAGGTTTATGTGAGGAACTTCTAGGTATAAAGCTTTCAAAGTTATAAGGCTTAGAATATTCTCTCTACCTCAAGGGTCTAGCTGGTCAGAGTAGGGAACAGGGTTTCTGAAACCTATGTAAGGCCTCAGTGCTAAGGAGAGGTAGCTAATAGAGACATGACTCTAAGGTAGAGGTAGCATAGGAGGTGCCTCTAGAGAGTTTTCTAAATTATACAGTTCTTTCATACTTCAGTACTTCTACTTCCAGGACTTGAGGTCACCTTCCAATTTAGTAATTGTGTCCCTTAAGCTTGAGGACCTCCTTCTGCATATCCAAGAGCTGAGTGTAGAGGTAAATCTCTATTCCCCTTATCTATATGAGGCTCTCCTCAAGGCTACAGGATACCTCCCATTATTCTACTAAGTCAGACTATAATTTCTTGACATAGGAGGAGTCTTTTAAGGTATTGAATATATAGATGTTAGGTTTGGTCAACTACCCCTTGAGCTTGATGATTTCTGATTCCAGTATATCTACCTTAGTAGTATAGGCAGTATTTACTTCTACCTAATAGACAGCTTACTATTTATACTTATTTTGGATCTGCTCTATAGCTTAGAGCAGGTAGGTAGTGATAGTAGGAGGGAAGGCTGATATTATAGAGGGAAGGTCTCAGTTAAACTCCCTATATAGTTTGATAGTGCAGTAGAGAATTGTTGCAACATCATTCCATTACTTAAAGAATACTATATTAAGGTTATCTTTTGCTACCTTGAATACTGTTTCTGCCAAAAACTCTCTTCCATTAATAATTACCTTAAGGGTTAGATTATATTCCTAAAGGATAGTATTCTGATGGCAGTTCACATATTCTAACTCTTCAGCTTTCAGGGTAATCTCATTGGTCACTAAGGAGGAAGCAGAAGATATGTAGCTCACCTAGACTTTGAAGGCCTAGTAAGATTGTTTCCTATGACCAGTGCAAGATTAGTGGTTATATCAGTCATTTTGATACCTTGAGAAGCTATCTCAAAAAGAATATAGTATGACAGGAGACTTATAAAAGATGTAGACATAAGTGTAGGTACAAGAAGCTTTACAAGAGGGTATTACTGAGTGAACTTAGATATCTCAACCAGTAAGTTAGAACTGCTTATGATTTTACTTTTATTGTAGAGTCAACAGGAGATAATAATCTTAGGTGAAGAGAAGCAAAATATATTTTTAAGGCTTGAAGATGGTATAAGACTTGAGATAAAGACTAGAGAGAAGGAGAAGAAATATAATACATTACTTATCTACTCCCTCTTAAATACCCAATTCTGACTAAGAGATAATTAAGGAATTACAAAGGAAAAGAACCCTATCAAAATATTCTATTACAATTTTCTACAAGCTTTTCATGATTCCCTATAAGAAGATCAAACATGATTAGGAATTAGCTTATCAATTAGAAACATCACCTATGCCTTTTTAGATGGAACAACTCCTCAGGTTATGTCCTCCAACAATTTAACTGATTAGTATATCATGATGAGGTCAAGCTGACAATTCTAATCATCAATCATGTATGCCCAATCCTATGTAGGTCATATTATCAAAGCCTTACTTCACTTAGTCAGAGTGCAGTGGTGACAATACTCATTATATGGTCCTATAGCTCAACTCAAGGGAAGAGATACTTATAGATTCTAACATAACCTACTCATTGACTTGAAATTACATTATACCTATGACCTGGTACCTAGGAAGACTACAAAGATAGTGTTCTATAACAGATTATGCTGTTTATGTGCAGGTCTATTCCAGGTTGTTTATCTCATTCCTTACAAAGGTATTTAGAAAGGTATAATAGAAGATAGTTCCCGATGGACTAAAATATAGAGAGTACTTGCTGCCTTACTTCAGGCAAGGGATCTAGGGGGGAAAGGGGAGTATGTATATATCACAACATTGTTATAATACATGCTGGTGCAAAAATACTGAAAGCTAAGAACTAATGGAATGTAGGGGGTAGTATAAAGGTGTAAAGGAGCCTGAAAGCTTTAAGAAGGAATAACTACAAATTATATACCTTTATAACCCAATATAGAGAAAACTAGTGAAAAAACTGTGTATAATATAATAGTCATGGTACCTATTGAACAACAAAAGTAAATATATAATAGAAGATTGAGATAAATATAGTGTTAATGTCTTATCCTTAACATCTAATTCCTACTATCCTTAATATACTTTAGTAGACCTTTGCAAGCTTAACTTTAAGTACTTGATTTATGGGCTTAATCTATAATATAGCTAGTATGATAATCATACTAATAATTAAATAATCCAACAAATATGTTGTAGAGTTAAGTCTGGTAAATGCTCATAGAAGGGCTATACTTATAAATAGTTTTAGAGGATCATTTCTATATTTACTAATATTTTCATTTCTAGTGAAGTTCCTTATGTTTTGTTGTAGGTCAATGTGTTTCATCTATTTTTGCTTATATATTGGTAGCCTGTCATGGCACTGAAATGTATTTGTTTGACATATTCAAAGTTGAGTACAGAAGCTATTGGTAATTCATGTACATGTACCATAGAGAACAAAAATCTTAGCTCTTATAGCTGTATCATAACAGAATTTTTTTACGCACTTCAGTTCAATGGCCTCAATAAGGCTTTGGGGATGAGTCTCTTTCATAACTGAGATAGTTAATGGCAGGACACAACATAGCCAGTTTTGATTTCTGGAAATGGTGTGGGAACTCCTAGCAGATTCTCAATAGGAATGATTGGCATGTAATGTCCCTAACGGTCTCACTCTTCCTCCCGCCACTCTCTCCCCCGGGCAAATAGGAGCACACGCGACATGGGCAATCACCAAACAAGCAACACGCCATAGCATTAGTTACAAAACACGACACATCGTACCAGGAAACACCGAGAAAAGAGTCTAACAATAAGAAATCATTAACCACGCAATCCGCAATAACGCTTCTCAAGCCTTATCTAGTCACACGATATGAAAATATTGCGACAAAAAACAAAGCCGGATCCACAAGGCTATGTGTATGTTTGCAATGTATATGCGTAGAGCACGAATTAAAAAGTGAAAACTTAAATAAATAATTTTATTGATTTTGTTCGACGAAAATCTTTTCCTACAAAACCTTTCTTCGGGTAAGTGTGCTCGTAAAGTTCGTCTTCCAAAGTGGTATTTTAAGAGTGACTGAATTCTGAGTCAGTGCCACTCCCCCACCC
>JABYPW010001025.1:0-18453 GCA_016880775.1 Phymatotrichopsis omnivora
TCGCGCGCGCCCCGACCGGTGCGAGGGCGCTTCGCGCCCTCGCGCAGCCCCGCCCCGCTCCTTCCCCCTCCACGTGTTTTTTTTTCTAATAGAAAACAAAATGGGAGGGGGAAGGGGCGGGGCCGTTTAAGCAAAACCACAGTGTTTCTGGGCCCCTAACTAACCCTTTAGGGTGGGGGTGGCTAGGCCACCCCTTGGGGCTTGGTGTGGAAAGAAAAATTTTTGTAATTTTTTCCAGCAGCCGCCCAACGTCCGCTTCTTTTTTGTTTTTGTTTTTTTTAAAAAAAAAAGTAGGAGCGCGCGGATGTTTCACGTCCTACTTTTTGTTTTGTTTTTTTAAAAAAAAAACAAAAAAAGAAGCGGAGCGCGCGGATGTGTTCACGTCCGCGCGCTCCGCGCTTTGCGGATGTGTTCACGTCCTTCGCCCGCGAAGCGGAGCGCTTTGCGGATGTGTTCACGTCCTACGCCGAAGCGGAGCGCGCGGATGTTTCACCAGGTGGGCCGCGCATGCGAAGCGCGCGCCCCACCAGTTGCCTGTGGCCGCTCGCTCCGCTCGCGACCTCGGCTAAAAAACAAAATGGACCATTTATTTTGATTTTTGTTTTTCGCGCGCGCCCTAAAATCCCATTTTTCTTTTTGTCCCTAATACGCGAAAGCGATGGTTAGGAAAATGGGATAAGTTTAAACTTAAATCAAGCACACATGAAATGTGTACTTTTATTTAATTTGAAACCTCCCCAGTTTTCAACGGCGCGCGCTACGCGCGCGCGTTAAAATTAGCCGAGGTGGGGCGCGTAAGCGCTCCGCCGCTGGCCGTAAAAAAATTGTTTTTGTTTTACAAAAACAATTTGTTTTCCGGACAGCATGAATGTGTCCAAGCCGCCCTTCACAAATTCTTTTTTTTGTTCAAAAAAAGAAGGCGTGATGGGCGCTAGGCCAGCGGCGTAACGCTCATGCGTTCCGCCTAGGCTATTTTAAGGTGAAAACTATTAAAAAAATCCCTTCCCATCCCCCCCCGAATTTTTGTTTTCTGAAAGAAAAAAGTAGTTCGGGGGAAGGGGATGGCGCGCGCGTGGCGCGCCCCCCTTGCATGTGGGCCCTGCTGCGGGCCCACACACGGCCGGGCGCGCGGCGCGCCCCCTAACTAACCCTTTAGGGGTTGCGTGGGCCCTGCGGGCCCACACTATTTTTTTTAAAAATTAGCGTAGCATCGGGGGCGGCTCCGCCGCCGCCGACGCATGCCCGTTCCCCCCCTAACTAACCCTTATAGGGTGGGGGGGGACGGGCAGTGCATCGGCGGCGGCGTTCCGCCGCCGCCGACGGCAAGTATTTTCTACGAAAAACTGGTTTTTCTAAAAAACGCAGTATTTTCTTGGTTTGGGACGGTTTTCTTCGGTGTATCTTCGCCGGGGCGCGCGCTTTGCGCGCGCCCCGGGGGCGAAGATTTTGTAAAACCGTTTTTTGGAAAAACGTCACCAAAGAAGGGGCGGCGAAGCCGCCCCCTTTGGTTTCACATCTTTTAAGATGTTGAAACCTTCCCCTTTTTTGTCTTAGGAGGGTGGGCCCGACCGCCGCACCTAAAAGGGTTAGTTAGGGGCGGCCCCACCCCAACATAAAAAGTAGCCTAGGTGGCGAGCGGAGCGAGCCGCCGCTGGCCTGCCCGGCCCGCGCGCTTCGCGCTAAATTTTTCTTTTTTCGAAAAATTTTTCGAAAAAAGCAAAAATAAAGGGCCGGGCCGGAGACATGAAATGTCTCTATGGTGAAAACCAGGGGTCCCCCTAACTAACCCTTTTAGGGCAGGGGGGGGGACCCCGGGGGTACGGGTTTGGGGCTACGTGTTTTTCTTCGAAAAAAAGGGCTTGGGAACTTGCAGAGCAACTTGTTGAGAATGCTTGTTCCATAAGCATTCTCAACTAGGGGTTGGAAAGGAGGGAGGAACTGAAAAGCAAGGGTACAATTCAAAATCGCAGGGAAAGGATGAAGATATAGTCCAAACAATTTTTTTATTGTTGACAAGAGCTTACTTTACTTCAGCTACTTTAATTATTGCCGTTCCTACAGGAATTAAGATATTTAGTTGGTTAGCAACATGTTACGGTGGTTCACTTCAATTTACAACACCTATGCTATTTGCACTAGGTTTTGTGTTTATGTTTACTGTTGGAGGGTTAAGTGGTGTGGTCTTAGCCAATGCATCATTAGATATAGCATTCCACGATACTTTATGAATTACTACTGTTGCAACAATCGGACTCTTACCTAAAGGTAATAGATTAATTAGTACATGTGCGAATAAGGATGAATATATAAAAATGTTTTGAGTAGGTTTGATGGACGGAGATGGAAGTATTCAAGTAAATCATTGAAGAAAGAAATCACTGCAATATAGATTAATAATAAAATTAAAAAATATCAAATCAAATTATAACATGTTAATAAGAATAGCAGAAGTAGTAGGAGGATCAGTAAGAATAGTAAAAGATGATGTAATATGAGTAGTTAATAAAAAAGAAGATATTATAAAAATAATAGAGATATTTTATAAATATCCTCCTTTAACTTCAAAAAAAATATGTCAACTTGCTTTCTTAAAATCTTGCTTAAATAATACTTCAGTTGAGGATTATCTTAATAATAGAGATTTAAAATATAAAGAACAATCTAATATTGTAAATTCTTCATTTAATACACCTATTTATTTTAAAGAATGATTATCTGGTTTTATTGAAGCCGAGGGTTGTTTTTCTCTAAGAAATTCAAAAAATCATTCTTTCTCAATAGGACAAAATGATGATAAATATTTAATTGAAGCCATAAGACAATACTTTGAAGCAATTAATATAGTCAGAAATCCTTATAAAAATTTCTACTCTATAGAAATTTATAAAAAAGAAATTCTAAGAAAAATAATCTTACATTGTACTAATTATCCTTTATTAGGTGAAAAAAGAGAATCATTGAAAAAATTTAGTAAAGAATTCAATAAAGAGTAAGTGTCGTGTGGTCTTGTTACTATGAAAAGATTCATACTCTTTTCGGTATTTATTGCTAACGGTGAAGTCTAGATTTCAATTGACCATTAAAAAAATTATTATTAAAACAGATTTTTTACTTATTTTGATCGATATATCTCTAAAGAGATTATTTTATTAATAATTATGGTCGTAATTATAAATATACAAAATATATTGACAACAAGAAAAAATATGGGGTTATCTTTCAATTCTGCCTTATGTACTAGATCATATTCCTGTTTAGATGATAAAAATAGTAAATTTACAAGATTAGATCCTAATTGAGTTACTGGGTTAATAGATGCTGAATGTTCATTTATTGTCTTTATAAAATTAAATTCAAATAATAGTAAAAATTTAGTACGACAAGTACAACTATCATTTGAAATAAGTCTACATATAAAAGATATAGATTTACTATACAAATTAAAATCCTTTGTCGGAGAAGCCGGTAGCATATCTATCCCATCTACTAGAAAAGACGCTAGATTAAAAATAACTAGCTTGGATGATATATATAAATATATCATACCTCATTTTAAACAGTATCCTTTACAAGGTATGAAAAAATTATATTACGATCTATGAATTAAATGTGCAGAATTGATATTAAATAAGGAACATTTACAAAAGGAAGGATTAGATAAAATATTATCTATAAAATCTGTACTTAATAAAGGATTATCAGATAAATTAAAAGCTGCTTTCCCCTCTGTAAAGGCAATAGATAAACCAGTTTTAGAGGTTGTCAATATTCCATTAAATTCTAATTATATTAGTGGGTTTACCGAAGGAGAAGGTTGCTTCTCTGTAAATATTTCATCTAAAACTAATCAAATTATTGCTATTTATGTTATTGAGCTACATAAAAGAGATATTTCTTTACTATATAACATACAAAAATTTTTCAAGGGTGCAGGTTTTATAAATACCTCTTTAACTCGAAATTCAGCACGATTTTATATAAGTAGAAAATCTGATTTAGTAAATAAAGTATTACCACATTTTGATGTTTATCAGTTACAAGGTAATAAACTTAAAAATTATTTAATATTTAGAGAAATTGTGCTATTGATTAATTCTAAAGCACATTTAACTCCTGAAGGGTTTAATAAAATAAAACTTCTTAAGGAGGGTTTAAATAAATAAGTATAGATGATTTAGATAAGGAATCCATTAGATATATATAATTATTTGGGTATATTTATATATTACTTGTTATTTTAATGCAAATAATGAGAAAGAGATACTAGATAATACCGTGGAAACCAAAGCAAATTATTTTTGTGGTAAAGTCTTATATGATTGTCTAAATTGCGGACAACAAAACCATATATAAGATAATACCGTGGAAACCAAAACAAATTTAATTTGTTAGTAGGATCCGTAGAGACTAAACGTAACAGTCGAAAGTTTATTTAGTTAAATTAGTAGATAAGATATAGTCCGATCCATCACGTGAGTGATGTTGTATGATTTTTTTGTGTTATATCTGACTTACTACGTTGTAGCACATTTCCATTATGTTTTATCTATGGGTGCTGTATTTGCACTTTTTGCTGGATGGTACTTCTGGATTCCTAAAATATTAGGGTTAGATTACAACAGATTATTAGCTAAAGTGCATTTCTGGTTATTATTTATTGGGGTTAATACGACTTTCTTCCCTCAACATTTCTTAGGTCTACAAGGAATGCCACGTAGAATTTCAGATTACCCTGATGCTTTTGCTGGTTGAAACTTAATTTCTAGTTTTGGATCAATCATTTCTGTTATAGCTACTGCTTTATTCCTATATATTGTGTACGAACAATTAGTTTATGGTAAAGCTGTTTCAAGAAATCCTTGGTTAGCTCCTCAGTTCTATTATGATTTATTACAAACATTATTAAATAGAGCTTATAATTCTTTAGAATGGTGTTTAACATCCCCTCCAACTCCTCACCCTTTTGTTTCACTTCCTTTACAATCTGGTTTAAATTTAAACCTCAATGTCAGTAAAATAGTTGCCTATTTTGTTACTGGATTCAGCGGCGCTGAAGGTTCATTCATTGTTACAATGCGAAAAATAAAAGATTACCTAACAGGTTGGAATGTTGAACTACTATTTTCTATAACAATACATATCAAAGATATTGATTTATTATATCGTATTCAAGATTTTTCGGTGTAGGGAGGATTACTGAATCTAATGCGAATACAGCTATATACGTAGTTGGGTCTTTAAAATAATTAACT
This sequence comes from Phymatotrichopsis omnivora, assembly GCA_016880775.1. NCBI lineage: Eukaryota > Fungi > Ascomycota > Pezizomycetes > Pezizales > Rhizinaceae > Phymatotrichopsis > Phymatotrichopsis omnivora. Next base: position 5,253 of record JABYPW010001025.1, read on the forward strand.
AATGTTATAATCCCCCTTTTATGAAATATCCCTTATTAACTCAAAAACGAGCCGATTTTCTTCTGTTCAAACTCGTTAGTGAATTAATGAATGCCCAGGAACATCTTCTGACGGTTGAAGGGCATCCAAAAAAAATTTTGTTTTTCAAAAATTTGCAAGGGGATGCATTAGAGCGTCCCCATGCAAATTTTTTAAAAAAATTTGCAAGGGGATGCATAACTGTGGGGCGCGCGCACGGATACGCGCGGCGCGCCCCACAGCGAGAAAACTGCGTTTTTCATCCATTGAAACCGGCAAGTTGTTTTTCGTAGAAAATAACTTGCTTGCCCCCATCCCCCTTCACGAAGTGATGGGGGGGGGGGGAAGGGAGTCGCGCGCGCCTTTTTCCCAAGTGGCTGGGCTTGTGGGGGGGTGCGCGAAGCGCAGCCCAACCCTATTTTTTTCTAAAGAAAAAAGTAGAGACTATTTTTTTTCTAAAGAAAAAAGTAGAGACTATTTTTTTCTAAAGAAAAAAGAGACTATTTTTTTCTAAAGAAAAAAGTAGAGACTATTTTTTTCTAAAGAAAAAAGTAGTTCGGGGGGGGGAGCGGGGCCCGACCGCCTTCTTTTTTTCTTTGAAAAAAAGAGGGCGGGCGGCCCCGCTCCACTTAAAAATAGCCTAGGTGGCGAGCTTAAGCGAGCCGCCGCAGGCCAAAAAAAAACAATTTTTTTATGTAATAAAAAAAATTTTTAAGGCCGGACACACTAGTGTGTCCAGGCGCCCTTCTTTTTGTTTTTGAAAAAAAAATAACGGGCCGGCCAGGCCAGCGGCTAGCGCTTATGCGCTCCGCCTAGGCTAATTTTTAATTTCCCACCAGGCGGGCCGCGCATGCGAAGCGCGCGCCCCTCCAGTTGCCTGTGGCCGCTCGCTCCGCTCGCGACCTCGGCTAAAAAAAAATCGGCGGGGCCCGCCCGCCTACGGCGGTCGGGCCCGCCGCCACCCCGGCGCGCGCGAAGCGCGCGCCTTGCGTCCCCCCTAACGGATTAATTGGGGGGGGACACTATTTATTTTTGATTTTTTTTTCCTGCCAGCGAGCGCGCGCGCAGTGCGCGCGCGCGAGTGCAGGAAATATTTTTCACTTAAAATAGTCACATGAAATGTGCCTATTTAAGCTGAAAAACGTATCGGTTTCAAATTAAATAAAGTACACATTTCAGCCTTCGCGCTTCTTTTTTTTTTCAAAAAAAAAATAAGACGCGCAGCGCTCAAAACTTTTTTTCAAAAAAAGATGCCGGCATCCCCCCGCCCCCCCAATTTCATCGGAGCGTAGCATCCGCGCGTTCTTTTTTTTTCAAAAAAAAAGAAGGGGCGCGGGCGCTAAAGGAAGGGGGGGGGAAGGTGTACTTTATTTTAAGTTGAAACTTAAATTTCTGGGGGGGGGGGGCGCGCTTCGCGCGCCCCCCGAAAAATTTTTAGTTTTAAATAAAAATAAGACACATTTAATGTGTCGGCGCGGGCGGGCCGGGCCGCAGGCCGCCCGCCCGCTATTTTGTTTTTATTTAAAACTTAGCCGAGCGTGCGAGCGAAGCGAGCGCGCACAGGCCTACCGGGCTCGCTTCGCTCGCCCGGGTGGGGGAGCCAAATCCGCCCACGCCCTAAAAGGGTTAGTTAGGCGGCGCGCGCGACCCCTGTGGGATAACCCGCACCAAACAAAAAAGAATAAAATGGAATTCTGCTCTTTTTGTGGTTGGAGTTTCAGGGGCCCCACGCGAGGCGTGGGGTTGGGTAGCGGGCTACCCTTAGGGTTGAAAAATATTCGATTTTTCAACTTTCGGCGCGCGCGAAGCTCGCCGCGCCTCCCCCCCCCAGGGCAAGAAGTATTTTTTTCGAGAAAACCTGGTTTTATCCCTTAAACGCAAAGCGAAGGTGGAATAAACGCAGATTTTTCTCTAGGCGACGTTTTTCTTCCCCTGACCCTCTCTCTCTCGAGAGAGAGAGGGGAAAGGGGAGTGGGGCGCCTCCGGCGCGCGGGGCGGCGGCGGGGCCGACCACCTACGACGGTCGGGCCCGCCTCCTCTTTTTTTTGTTTTTTTTTAAAAAAAACAAAAATGAAGAAAACAGGCGAGTTAGCCGAGGTGGGGCCCGCGTAAGCGCTCCGCCGATGGCCGTTAAAAACAAAATGAAAAAGAAATTTTTGCAAAATTTATTTTTCATTTTTTCCGACACATGAATGTGCCCAGGCCGCCCGAGCCGCGAAGCGCGCGGGCGGCCAGGCCAGCGGCGTAGCGCTTACGCGCTCCGCCTAGGCTATTTTAAGGTTCCCACCCTAGTCACTAAAAATAGACACATGAAATGTGTCTATTTTGCGGCCCTAAATTTCATTTTTTTTCAAAACTCTGTTTTATAAAAAAAAAAATGAAATAAGTTTAAACTGAAATAAAGTCCCCTAGGGGACTTTCATTTGAAACCTCCTTTGTTTTTTCAACGGCGCGCGCTACGCGCGCGTTAAAATTAGCCGAGGTGGGGCGCGTAAGCGCTCCGCCGCTGGCCGTAAAAAAAATTGTTTTTGTTTTACAAAAAAATTTTGTTTTCCGGACAGCATGAATGTGTCCAAGCCGCCCGCAAGCGCGAAGCGCGCGGACGGCTAGGCCAGCGGCGTAACGCTCATGCGTTCCGCCTAGGCTATTTTAAGCCTTCGCTTCTTTTTTTTTTGAAAAATTTTCAAAAACAAAAGAGAGGGGAAGCGCAGCAAAACTTTTTTTTTCAAAAAAAAAGATGCCTTCACGAAGTGATGGGCATCCCCTAACTAACCCTTTTAGGGCTAACTAACCCTTTTAGGGCTAACTAACCCTTTTAGGGCTAACTAACCCTTTTAGGGTCCGGGGGGGGGAAGGTTAAAAATTATTTTCAAACAAAATCGGGGGCGCGCGCGAAGCGCGCGCGCCCCCAGGAACAACCCAAAAAAGACAAACATAAAAAAATGTTTTTACTTTTTTGGTTGTTTCTGTTTTTTCTTTTAAAAAGTAGAAAAACGGCACAGGTGACGCTCTTTTAGGTTTATATTATTAAATACTTAAATTGTGGTAAATTACAAAAGACACATGATTTTGCTGCGGAAATTACTATTTCAAGGTTTAAAGATATAATTAATAAATTATACCTTTTTTTGATAAATATCCAGTACAAGGCGTTAAAAGATTGGATTATGCTGATTTTTGTAAAGTAGTTGCCTGATGTCTGAAAAGGCTCATCTGACAGAGGAAGGGTTAGCTCAAATTCGAAAGATTAAGACTGGAATGAACACTAGAAGAGAAGATGATTCATGCTAACATTTACTTATTTTTTATTTTTTTCAGGATTTGCGGATGGGGAATGTTGCTTCTGTGTCTCAATCTATAAAAATAAGAAATATAATTCTAGAAGGGTAATCCAAGCTGTTTTCACTGGTTGGATCAAAAAGATTTAACATTATTATATAAATACAATCTTTTTTGGTGGAGTAGGGTCTATCACGAGAAATAAAGATGGTTCTGCTACTTTTTTAGTATCCAAATTAGATGATCTAGTAAAAATAATTATTCCACATTTATGCAATACCCTCTAATAACAAAAACGAGCCGATTTTCTTTTATTTAAGTCTGTTGTTTTATTAATGAATCAAAAAGAACATCTTACAAATGAAGGACAAAATAAAAATTGTGAGTATTGAGCGTCCCCATGCAAATTGTGGTTTAATAAAATTTGCAAGGGGATGCATAACTGTGGGGCGCGCGCACTCCTTATATAGTGCGCGCCCCACCCAAGAAAAACTGCCCTTCCCCTCCCCCCTAATTAACCCTTTTAGGGTGAAGGGGGGGGTCGCGGAAGGAAGGATACAAAGGCCTAACGGCCTTTGTACCTCCCCTAGGGCTTCGAGAAAAAGGGTTTTCTCCCTTCGCCAGAAAGCGATGGTGAGGAGGAAAACCAAAGCAGGTTTTCTCGCCTCCGTTTTTCGGATTTTATAATGAAAAAGATAAATAAACCCAAGATTTTGAAGAAAAATCTCGCCTTCACCTTCGGGGGGCGCGCGAAGCGCGCCCCCCGATGGTAGAAGTGATGGGGGGGGGCGCGCCCCCCCTCAAGCCTACGCGGCCGCGTAGCGGCCGCTTGGCCGCCGGGGGCGCGCGAAGCGCGCCCCCCGTTGCCTATCGCGCCGCTACGCGGCGCGTAGGCTTTTTCTTTTTGATTGTCTTTCCGAGCCGGCCCGGGCGCGCGAAGCACGCAGCCGGGCCGGGCGGAAGTCCCTTCCGAAAGGATGGTTTTTCTTTAAAATCTCGAAAAACGACGGAGGTTCATCCATTGAAAACCGGCGTTGTTTTTCGTAGAAAAATAACTTGCTTGCCCATCCCCCCCTTCACGAAGTGATGGGGGGGGGGGAAGGGAGTCGCGCGCGCGCCTTTTCCCAATGGCTGGGGGGGTGCGCGAAGCGCACCCCACCCTAGAAACAAAAATAAAACCCGGCTTAATTTTTCTTTTTTCGAAAAATTTTTCGAAAAAAGCAAAATTTAGCGAAGCGCGCCTTGCGTCCCCCCCTAACGGATTAATTGGATCAATTGGATCAATTGGATCAATTAGGGGGGGGGGACACTATTTATTTTTATTTTTTTTTTCCTGCCAGCGAGCGCGCAGTGCGCGCGCGAGTGCAGGAAATATTTTTCACTTAAATAGTCACATGAAATGTGCCTATTTTAAGCTGAAAACGTATCGTTTCAAATGAAATAAAGCCCCCTTGCAGGGGGACTTTATTTTAAGTTGAAACTTAAATTTCTGGGGGGGGGGGCGCTTCGCGCGCCCCCCGAATTTTAGTTTTAAATAAAAATCAGACACATTTAATGTGTCTTGGGGCGGGCGGGCGGCCGCAGGCCGCCCGGCCCGCTATTTTTAGTTAAAACTTAGCCGAGCGTGCGAGCGAAGCGAGCGCGCACAGGCCTACCCGGGCTCGCTTCGCTCGCCCGGGTGGGGGAGCCAAATCCGCCCTTAGGGGGGGGGGCGACCCCGGTGGGATAACCCGCACCAAACAAAAAAGAATAAAATGGAATTATCCGAAGGCGGCCTCCGGCCGCCTACGTTTTTGCCGCCGCGCGCGCTACGCGCGCGCGTTAAAATAGCCGAGGTGGGGCGCGTAAGCGCTCCGCCGATGGCCGTAAAAAAAAATTGTTTTTGTTTTACAAAAAAATTTTGTTTTTTCGGACACATTGTGTCCAGGCCGCCCTTCACAAATTCTTTTTTTTGTTCAAAAAAAGAAGGCGTGATGGGGCGGCCAGGCCGGCGGCGCAGCGCTAAAGCACTCCGCCTAGGCTATTTTTTAGCGCGCGCGCAAAACGCGTAGCGTGCGCGCGCGCGGCGTCAAAACGAGGGCAAAGGCCGAAGGCCGCCCTTGTTTATGACATCCCCGCGCTACGCGCGGGGACGTCAAAACTCTTTTTGTGGTTGGAGTTTCAGGGGCCCCACGCGAGGCGTGGGTTTGGGTAGCGGGCTACCCTTAGGGTTGAAAAAATATTCGATTTTTTTTTTCAACTTTCGGCGCGCGCGAAGCTCGCCGCGCCTCCCCCCCCCCAGGGCAAGATTTTTCGATAAAACCTGGTTTATCCCTGAAACGCAAAGCGATGGTGGAATAAACGCAGATTTTTCTCTACGTTTTTCTTCCCCTGACCCTCTCTCTCTCGAGAGAGAGAGGGGAAAGGGGAGTGGGGTTCCCCTGGCCCTCTCTCTCTCGAGAGAGAGAGAGGGAACCCAGGGGATGGGGCGCCTCCGGCGCGCGCGCGAGGCGGCGGCGGGGCCGACCCTACGACGGTCGGGCCCGCCTCCTCTTTTTTGTTTTGTTTTTTTTAAAAAAAAATGAAGAAAACAGGCGAGTTAGCCGAGGTGGGGCCCCGCGTAAGCGCTCCGCCGATGGCCGTTAAAAAACAGACGTTTTTCCGACACATGAATGTGTCCAGGCCGCCCGCAAGCGCGAAGCGCGCGGGCGGCCAGGCCAGCGGCGTAGCGCTTACGCGGCTCCGCCTAGGCTATTTTAAGGTTCCCACCCTAGAAAGTTTTTGAGGGGCTTGCCCCTCATTTCCACCCCTAACCTTAACCCCCTCTTTAGAGGGGGTTAGACTCACCCTTTTAGGGTGTGGGGGGGGGGAGGGAAAACCAAAAAAAGACACATTTAAAAATGTTTTGACTTTTTGTTGTTTCTGTTTTTTTTCTTTTAAAAAAGTAGAAAAACGGCGCGTTACGCTTCTATGAATTGAGGGATTATCTGATAAATTCAAAACAGATTTTCCTAATATTACTCCAGTAGAGAGACCATTAGTTTAATTTACAGTAATCCCAGACCCTAATGGACTAGCAGGGTTCGTAGAGGGTGAAGGACATTTTGGTGTATGAATTGTAAAATCTAAATATACAAAAACAGGATTTTCAGTAGGCTTAAGATTTGAAGTAGTCCAAGGGCACTCAGCGATACTTTATTAATGAGTAGTTTAGTGAAAATTTTTAACTGCGGGAACGTAGATGAAAATTCTAAAAATTCTGTAGTTAAGTTTGTTGTATGAAAATACTCAGATATAAATAATAATATTCTTCCCCTAGTTTTTGGCCAGTATCCTTTACAGCCTCGTGCGCGCGCGCAGCGCGCGCCGGTGGCATCCCCCCCTCACCCTAAAAGGGTTAATTAGGGGGGGGGGAAGGGGAATAAAAGATTGGACTTTGATTTTTGTAAAGTAGGGGGTGTTAATAAAGAATAAGCTTCATCTAACAACTGAAGGGCTAGAGCAAATTATAAAGATTAAGAGTGGAATGAACCGTGGAAGAGATCAGGATAAACCTTAATTGTAAATCAAATCTTTATAATGATAGAATCAATATAAAATTAAATAGGATCCTCAGAGGCCACACGCTAAAAGTAATAAATACTACTACAAATGGCTGGAAACTTTTCAATCTATATATAGATTGAAGACAGATGTTCAGAGACCAAACGCCATATTTATTTGTTATAATATGTTTTTTATGTCTGAAATAAGAACATTTACTAGTTCTTATCATTTAAATAATTCCGATTTTAGTGAAAATTGGATAAAACAAAATCAGTTATCAAATAATAGTAAGGATAAAAATAAAAATCTTGGTTCTTAAAGTAAATAATGGTTTATATTTTTAATTAATTTTAAGTTTTATATTCGTATAATAATGCTAATATTTAGTATCATTATTTTATTATTAGTCAAGGCGGTCACTTCGAGACGCGATAGAACAATATTCTTTAACGGTAGCCATCCTTATATTGCTATATTCTGGTATCTTAGGTTATGATAGTTTATGTATAAGATCTTTAGATACAGGAATAGGTATATGGAGGTTGTATTCTATACAACCATAATAACACATAGTTTTACCTATTTATATACATTCGTTAGGAGCTATAGTTTTACAAATAACTGCTTTTACCCCAGACTTTCCAATACACCCACTGTAGGGATATTAGGTAAGGAGGTTACTAGCCTGCCCCTTCTTCTGGATAAGAAGGTAGCTGGCAGCCATTTTGGAAATAAATATAGAGATTGAGAATTAGAAAATATAATTATAGTTGCTATATGCTTACAATTAATTACATTTATCCCAGATGCTTTACAGACAGCACATTCACTTTTAACCGGAGGGTCTGTTGCCTACCCGCGGTTCTACCGTAAAAAACAAAATTCTAATAATGAAAAACTAAATCCTAATTTACGTTACTGGTTTAATATGGATAATCATGTTTTTCTTCAATTTTTAAATATATTTAAAATTGAAGCAAAATACAGGCTGGTATGCCAACCATCTTTTTCTATATAATTACATGGGAAAGATATAAATTTATTACATGGTATAAAACATTTTTCGGTGTAGGGAATATAAGAATAAGTCAAAGAAATGGTTCTGCAATTTATTCTGTATGTTCTCTCAAAGATTTAACTAACAGAATTCTGCCCCATTTTGATAAGTATCCTTTAATTACTCAAAAAACGAGCAGATTTCGAACTTTTAAAATCTATTATTGAATTAATGAATCGCAAAGAACATCTTACAACCGAAGGGTTACACAAAATTTTAAGTATAAGAGCATCTATTAATAAAGGTTTAACTGCAATTGGAATCTTTTTCCTGATATCACTCCAGTTGAAAGACCCAAAGTTGAGGATCAAGAAATTAAAGATCCGAATTGGCTAGCTGGCTTCGCAGACGTGAATCCTGTTTTAATGTGTCAATTTATAAATCTAAAACAACAAGAACAGGCTTTTTCGTGTGTGTGCCTCCGGCCCCTCTGTCGCGGGGCCAGGGGTCGTAAAGACCCCAGCCAGGGCCCCTCTTTTTAATATATGTCTATATCTCTAGTTGAGAATGCTGATGGGAACAGCATTCTCAACAGCCTGTGGCCCTCGCCCGTAAGCAAACATTTTTTTGCAATGATCCGAATCATTGCAAAAGTTTGCTTACGAAATAAATCCCTAGTTTTCTCTAAAAAAGAAGAAAATGGGATCCCCGCCCCAAACAAAAAAGAAGAAAATGGAATTATGCTCTTTTTTGTTTGGAGTTTTGGGCCCCACGCGAGGCGTGGGTTGGGTAGCGGGCTACCCTTAGTTGAAAAAAATATTCTATTTTTTTTTCAACTCGGGCCGCGCTGCGATAGCAATTAATAAATGAAATTTATTAATTGCATATAAATATATATATTTATATATATATATTTAATAAGTGGCGCGCGCCCAAGGGCTCAGCCAAGTGTTTTTCGTTCAACGAAAAATACTTAGGTTTTTCAAAGTGGAAAACGCGCGCGTTTTCCTGGTTTGGACGCTTTTCTAAAAAACGGTTTTTGTAAAACCGTTTTCTGGAAAACGTCAAAACTTCATTTTTATAGGTTGGGAGGGGCTGCCTTGCCCACCTTTCCTCCTCTATTCATCCACAAACATTGACTTTGTCAAAGTTTGTGGATGTAGAGGGGCGCCCAAACAAAAAAGAAGAAAATGAAATTATGCTCTTTTTTGTTTTGGGTTTTCAAGGGGCAGAGGGGGGGGGGGACGTTGAAACCCAAAACCTTCGATTTTTTTTCAACTGGCTATTTATAGCGCGCCCGGCTGGCCGCGCGCGAAGCGCGCGGCCAGTAGGCCTGCGGCGGCTCGCTAAAGCTCCCCGCCTAGGCTATAAAAACAAAATCCGGGGGCCCGCCCGCCTTTCCCCCTCCACTACCCCCTACAGGGGGGGGGAAGGGAGGGGGAAGGCGGTCGGGCCCGGCCAATTTATTTTGATTTTTTTTTATTTGACGCCGCGCCCGTCCCCCGAACTACTTTTTTTCTATAAGAAAAAAAATGCCTAACTAACCCTTTTAGGGCGGGGGGCGCGCGAAGCGCGCCCCCGTAAGCCTACGCGCCGCTGCGCGGCGCTTGGCTTTTTTTCTTCTCGGGTGCCCGCTCGCGGGCACAGTATCTCCCCCCTCCCCCCGAACAACTTTTTTTCTTTAGAAAAAATAGGTGGAGGGGGGGGGGGGAGATTTCATAGAGAAGAAAAAGTTTTCACTAAGTAAAACATCGAGGTTTTCTACTTTGTAGAAATCTTCGCCGGGGCGCGCGCAAAGCGCGCGCCCCGGCGAAGATCCAGAGGGGAAGGAAGTTTTTCGTCAAACCTGGTTTTTCTTCCTGAAACGCCTAGAAAGCGATGGTGAGGAAAAACGCAGCGCGCGCTTCACCATTCCCCCCCTTCACGAAGTGATGGGTTCACGAAGTGATGGGGGGGGACAGGTGAAGTAAAAAAAAATTTTTTTGTAAAAAAGAGCTTTTTATGCATCCTCGCCCCATTTTTCCCATCCCCCCCATCAAGAAAACCTTTGTGATGGGGGGGCGTGGGGAAAAATTGGTAGACTTTTTTTCGCCCCGCATCCCCTAACTAACCCTTTTAGGGAAGGGAAGGGGCGTTTTCGTATTTTTATAATGAAAAACATTAATAAAACCCAAAGATTAAAAAAATCTCGCCTTCACCTTCGGGGGGCGCGCGAAGCGCGCCCCCCGATGGTAGAAGTGATGGGGGGGGCGCAAAGCGCCCCCTCAAGCCTACGCGGCCGCGTAGCGGCCGCTTGGCCGCCGGGGGGGCGCGCGAAGCGCGCCCCCGTTGCCTATCGCGCCGCTACGCGGCGCGTAGGCTTTTTACTTTTTTATTGTCTTTCCGAGCCGGCCCGGCTGCGCGCGAAGCACGCAGCCGGGCCGGGCGGAAGTCCCTTCCGAAAGGATGGTTTTTCTAGTCATAAAAATCTCTAAAACGACGGAGGTCTTCGAAAAACTACAACAAAAATAAAAATAAAAACCGGCCGAAGGCGTTTTCTTTTATTGTTTTAAGACGGGGTGCTTTCTAGGCAATTATTCGTCTTAAAACAGACGAAAATTGCTTGGTATTGAAAGAAAAATTTTTGCCAAAATTTTTTCAATACGTGTTTGAAATCTTCTGTTTTTTTTTCAACACGGCGCCGCGCTAGCGGCGCCCCGCTGTTTTTCTTGGCTAGAAAACCTGGGGTTTCCTCTTTTAGGGAAAACGCAGTTTTTCTTGCCTGGGACCGTTGTTTCTGTGTTTTGAAAACTGCGCTCCTTCTTCCCCGGGCCCCCGCCGTAGGGGCGGCGCGGGCTTCGCGGCCCGACCGCCTTCTTTTTTTCTTTGAAAAAAAGAGGGCGGGCGGGCCTGCGAACAAAAAAAAGTAGCCGAGGTGGGGCGCGTAAGCGCTCCGCCGATGGCCTAGCCGGCCGCGCGCTTCGCGCGCGGCCGGCCCGGCACGAAAGCGCATGCGCGGTGGCTTGCAATTGTAAAAAAAAACTGCGTATTTTTCCTTACCGGGGAAAATACGGAGTTTTACTAAAACTTGCCTGGGGCGCGCCGCCTTCCGACCTCCTGTTGTTTTATTTTTTTTTTCAAAAATAAAACGAGCGCCGCGCAGCGGCGCGCGCGAGCACCGGGGCGCGCGCTTCGCTAAATTTTTCTTTTTTCGAAAAATTTTTCGAAAAAAGCAAAAATTAAGCCCGGCGCTTTAAAAAGGGAAGGCGGCGCGCATCCCCCAAATGGGGAAGGGAAGAAATAAAAAGTGAACGATTTTAATTGAAAAAATCTATCCCTTTTTTTATTTTTCCTTCCCCCTCCCCCCCTACGGGGGGGGGTCGCGGTAAGGGGGGCTGGCTTGGATTAGCCACGGTTAGTGGCTAATCCCCCCCTAGGGCGGGTTTTCCGTCAAAACCTGGTTTTATCCCTGAAACGCCTAGAAAGCGATGGTGAGGAAAACGCAGCATGTTTTCCTTGCCTGCGACGTTTTTTGTTTTTAAAATGAAAAACACGAACATGGGGGGGCGGGCGGCATTTCGCCGCCCTAACCAACCCTTTAGGGCAGGTGCGGGGGGGACCCCCGCCTTTTTTTTAAAAAATCGCTCCTACCAAGAAGGGGGAGCAGATTTTTTGAAAAAACTTTTCAACAAGAAATTAGGCACATTTCATGTGCCTTATTTCCGTTGAAAAAAAGTCCCCTTTGGGGACTTTCTTTCTATTTGAAACTTATTTTTGTTTTTTTCAAAAAAAAAATAAATTTACCGGTTTCACCTTAAATAGACTTTGTCTATTTAAGATGAAACCACCCGGCCCCGGGCGGTTTTTCATTTAAAAAGAAGGGTTTCATTCTTAAAATTGGATTGACCCCAGCCCATTGAAAAAAAATTTTTTTATTGAAAAACAAATTTTTTTTTTAAGCGTAGCATCCGCATCTTTTTTTTTGAAAAAAAAAGAAGCGGAGCGCGCTCTTAAAAATGCGGGGGGGGGGGGTCTATCCCATTTTAAGAGTGAAACCAAGGGGCGGCCCGCCCCCTTAATTGTTTTAAGAAAACGCCGGGGCGCGCGAAGCGCGCGCCCGGGCGCCCCCTCCGTGGCGTTTTAATTTTTTAAAACAAAAACCGCCGGGGGCGCGCGAAGCGCGCCCCCTAAGGCCTACGCGCCGCTGCGCGGCGCTTGACTTTTTGAATTTTTTAAAAAAACGCCGGGGCGCGCGCGAAGCGCGCGCCCGGGCGCCCCCAATTTGATGCTAGCGGCGGGGTGGCGTTTTAATTTTTTACCCAAAAATTTTTAATTTTTTTAAAAAACGCCGGGGCGCGCGCGAAGCGCGCGCCCGGGCGCCCCATTTGATGCTAGCGGCGGGGTGGCGTTTTAATTTTTTAAAAAAATTTTTGGGTTTGGATCGTGAGGCGGGCGACCGCCTTCTTTTTTTCTTTGAAAAAAAGAGGGCGGGCGGGGCCCGCCATCGCCGAGGCGGAGCGCGTAAGCGCTACGCCGATGGCCTGCCGCCCCGCGCGCTTCGCGCTTCTCCAAGGGGGGGGGGGCGGCCGGCGGAGCGTCCGCGCTCCTTCCCCCTCCTCGTGGGAGGGGGAAGCGCGGAAGACATATTAAAAATATGTCTAATTTAAGTTGAAACGACGGGGCGCGCGCCGGAGGCGCCCCACTCCCCTTTCCCCTCTCTCTCTCGAGAGAGAGAGGGTCAGGGGAAGAAAACGGCGCAGGTTTTTAAAAAACGAAAAACGGGCCGTCAATATAGACATATGAACCTGGCGCGTTTTTCTGTGTAAACAGAAAAACGACGCCAGGCAAGAAAACAAAACTGCGGTCCCCCCAAACCAAAAAAGAAGAAAATGGAATTATGCTCTTTTTTGTTTTGGGTTTAAGAGGGGCGTTGAAACAAAAATCTTCGATTTTTTTTTCAACTGGCTATTTATAGCTGTTAGTAGCATCAAAAATATATGTACATATATTTTTACGCGTTCTCTCCCATTCCCCCCCTAACTAACCCTTTTAGGGTGGGGGTGAGGGAGAGTAACGCCCTGCGCGCGGCGCGCGGGCTACAACTCCCCGCCCGCCAGCCCGCCTACGGCGGGCCGGGGCGGGCGGGGAAAATATAAATAGCCTAGGCGGTGAGTGAAGCGAGCCGCCGCAGGCCTAGCCGGCGCGCGCTTCGCGCGCGCGCCGGCCCGGTGCGGGGCGCGCGAAGCGCGCTCCGCGCCTAGCCCCGCTCCCCTTCACCTTGTGATGGGGCCCCTGGTTTTGATTTTTTTTATAAAGCGCCGTCCCCCGAACTACTTTTTTTCTTTCAGAAAAAATTTAGCTTTAGCGCCATCCCCCTAATTAACCCTTTTAGGGCGAGGGGGA
>JABYPW010001026.1:0-18434 GCA_016880775.1 Phymatotrichopsis omnivora
TTTGCCTGTTCCGTAATCCAGACTCTTCTAGGCTATGCAAGAATTGGATTAGTGATCGATACGTTAGTCATGGATGTTCTGCGGGGTTCTATTTCCTTCTATTTCCTTAGTCATCTATGAGTCATTTTCCTAGGTTGGAATTGGTATAAATATGCGGGCTGTTGGACGCTCCTTTGTCTTTCCTTCCTTTCTTCCTTAGCTTCGAGACTAGCTTCGAGTCTTAAGAATATATTTCGCCTTATCTTTGCGACTTATTATCTTCGTTCCAAATCTCTTAGTAGACGTTAGGAAACACTTGTTTAGTTGAGAAGAATAAGTTGAGATATCTGAGTTCACTCAGTAAGACTTATAGCTTCGTGCCTACCTGTGTTTACCGTACCCATCTACCTCCTGAGATACGCACCGTTAACACCCATGGTATCAGAGACGAAGATACCACTGAGGTAGGCTTAGGCAAGCCCACAGTATCGGAGACGAAGAAACTGCTGAGGTAGGATTAGGTAAGCCCACGGTATCGGAGGCGAAGGCACCACTGAGGTGGGCTTAGGCAAGCCTACGGTATCCGAGATGAAGGCACTGCTGAGGTGGGCTTAGGCAAGCCCATGGTATCGGAGGTGAACCTGGCAGAATCTGGCAGAATCTTGTAACCAAGGAGAATCAGAAGTACCTAGCACATACTAAGAAATTGCCTACGGTAAAATGCAGAGCTCATGACATCACCACTAGCAGTACAATTATAATTACTGTAGTCCTAAGACTATTATGATTCCCAGGAGGGTAATTCATAAGTTGACTTACACCAGAGTTGAGCCTGGGACTACACACAGGTGTATGTGTTACACAGTCTTTACCTTTTAGATCACGTTCTACGGAATGAGACCTTCACCACTGTCCCAAGCTGCCAGATCGACAAGCCTATCAGTATTGAGAAAGGAGATATTACTGAGGTAGGCTCAGGCAAGCCCATAGTATCGGAGATGAAGATACCGCTGAGGTAGGCTTAAGCAAGCCCACGGTATTGGAGATGAAGATACTGCTGAGGTAGGCTTAAGCAAGCCCATGGTATCAGAGATGAAGATACCACTGAGGTAGGCTTAGATAAACTCACGGTATCTCTGAAGGAGGGAGTGCTGAGGTAGGCTTCATGAAGTTTCCTCTTATCATCCTCCTTAAATACACTAGTATATGCATCCTATTAGATAAGGAATGACATTGTTCGAACCTTATAGAAGCAACTTCATACAAGTATCTCTTTTAGGTTCCTTCTAAGGTAATACGACTATGCTGAACACTGATCATAGACTTGGTAAGGATTACCAGTGATCATCATAGGTTTAACCTGATATCCTATCTTCGATAAGACTTGTATATTGCCTATATAGCTGATCATGCCATAACTATTAGGTTAGCTTTAAACGAGTTCGTCAAAGCCTCTATTATGCTATACCATTCTATATAAACTCATGTAAGCCTTATACGACCATCAGGTATAGTCCTTTTGTAGTTTAGGTAACGCCACTACAAAATCAGTGTTTGTAACAACTATGGTGGCATAAATAATGGATGCTATATCATTGCGTTGTTTTTGGAACTCCTCCTTGGGGTCTTGAAGTGCCCATTTAAAGGGCCCCCCCCTGAGGAATTGCCGAGCCTTATACAAGGCCTGCATGGTGGTCATGTAATTGTCGATGACTATCTTCTAGTGCTTGTTGGCATAGGCCAACTCAGCGGGTTTGAGGTCAATGGTTGCCTCCTCATACATAGAGACATTGGAGGCCGAGGATCTGGTGGTCCACACTATACAGGCTGACAGGTTAGTGAGCTAAGTACCTACAACAAGAGCGAGAGAGAATACATCAGGCATCGGAATGTCGGAGGAGGAAGAAGCCATCTTCTTTAACGAATATAGTGTGACAGATCACCCTATATGGTTTGTATATGACTCGGTAAGGATACCTCAGGCATACTTCATAAATGCTACTGAGTAAACTCAGATATCTCAGCTAAACAAAAGCTCAACTGGAAGATATCATTCTTATGATAAATAGGGCAGACTTCAAGTGTTGAAGATGAGAAAGATGAATATATTCTTTAAGGCTCGAAGATAACTCAAAGGCTTTTACAATGGTGATTGCAGAGAAGACAAGTAGCTATATGCTAAAGAAGGAAGAGAAGATAACAAGACATAAGAACCTGTGTACTTATGTATCCCATCCTTCACCTAAGCTGACAAAGAGATGACAAAGGAAATAGAAATACAAAGAACTATTGCCCATTCTAGACCATCTCCTGATTCCTAATCGCTGAAGCCTGTAGTATTACAAACACTGATTTTATAGTGGCATTACCTAAACTATAAAAGGATTATACCTGATGGTCATATAAGGCTTACATGAGTTCATATAGAATGGCATGGTATAATAGAGGCTTTGACGAACTCGTTTAAAGCTAACCTAATAGTTATGGCATGATCAGCTATATAGGTAATATACAAGTCTTATCGAAGATAGAATATCAGGTTAAACCTATGATAATCACAGGTAATCTTTACCAAGTCTATGATCAGTGTTTAGCATAATTGTGTTACCTAAGAAGGAACCGAAAAGAGATACTTGCATGAAGTTGCTTCTATAAGGTTCGAACAATGTCATTCCTTATCTAACAGGATATATATACTGGTGTATTCAAGGAGGATGATAAGAGGAGGCTTTACGAAGCCTACCTCAGCACTCCCTCCTTTGGAGATACCATAAGCTTACCTAAGCCTACCTCAGTGGTATCTTCCTCTCTGATACCATGGGCTTGCTTAAGCCTACCTCAGCGGTATCTCCTTCCTCAATACTGATGGGCTTGTCGATCTGGCAGCTTGGGACAGCGGTAAAGGTCTCATTCCACAGAACATGATCCCGAAGGTGAAGGCTGTATACCACATACATCTGTGTGTGGTCCCAGGTTCAACTCCAGTGTAAGTCGACTTACGAATTACCCTCCTGGGAATTATAATGGTCTTAGGACTGCAGTAATTATAATCGTACTATTGTGGTGATGTCGAGAACTCTGCATTTTACCATGGGGAATTTCTTAGTATGTGCTAGGTACTTCTAATTTTGCTCGGTCACAAGGTTCTGCCAGATTCTGCCAGGTTCACCTCAGATCCTGTGGGCTTGCCTAAGTCTACCTCAGTAGAATCTTCATCTCCGATACCGTGGGCTTGCCTAAGCCTACCTCAGCAGTATCTTTATCTCTGATACCTTGGGCTTCCCCAAGCCTACCTCAGCGGTATCTTCATCTCCGATACCATGGGCTTCCCTAAGCCTACCTCAGCAGTATCTTCGTCTCTGATACCATGGGCTTCCCCAAGCCTACCTCAGCGGTATCTTCATCTCTGATACCGTAGGCTTCCCCAAGCCTACCTCAGCAGTATCTTCATCTCCAATACCGTGGGCTTGCCTAAGCCTACCTCAGTAGTATCTTTGTCTCTGATACCGTGTTCTTCCCTAAGCCTACCTCAGCGGTATCTTCATCTCCAATACTGTGGGCTTCCCTAAGCCTACCTCAGCAGTATCTTCGTCTCTTATACCGTGGGCTTCCCTAAGCCTACCTCAGTGGTATATTCATCTCCGATACCATGGGCTTCTATAAGCCTACCTCAGCGGTATCTTCATCTCCGATACCATGGGCTTCCCTAAGCCTACCTCAGCAGTATCTTCGTCTCCGATACCATAGGCTTCCCTAAGCCTACCTCAGCGGTATCTTCATCTCCAATACCGTGGGCTTCCCTAAGCCTACCTCAGCAGTATCTTTGTCTCCGATACCATAGGCTTGCCTAACCCTACCTCAGCAGTATCTTTGTCTCTATCCCTATGGGCATAACTTAGGCTACCTCTATGATGACCTTCTTATGATCAATAAGGTTCATCATCGGCATCACTAATCCTTATGCTTAACGAAGCCAGATACAGGCTACTTATTATATTCGTTATCTTACCTAGGCTTGTTGACTCTGTCATCACCCCTTGGTGGGGGTGACCAGCCTAGTGCAGGGAAACCTGTACCTATTGCGCAGTGATTTGCCTCTTTCCTATTGTCTTAGTTATCTTGATGATGGATTGAAGGACTGAGTTATGTCAATGATCTTCTAAAGACTGGAATGTACTTCTCAGCTATATAAGAAGGGGAATGGTGTTCGCTTGATGTTGATCAGGTGATCCAGAGGGTGGCGCAGCCATTCATACATATATAACCACTTCCGTTGTTTATTAAGATAAGTGGTTCCTTCATCCATCTGAGGTCAGAGAACTTGTATTAGAGGAGTTACAATTCTCAAAGTCAGATCTCAGATAGAGATTGGTACACTGTACACGATATTGAGAGTTGCCTAGTTTGCAAGTTCCTGATCCCCAGCCTTTGTCTCTTAGGTAATGGACCTCAAGAAGCAATCACTCTCAGGTTAGATCTCAGATAGAGATTGGTACACTGTACACAACAAGGAGAATTGCCTTGTAGACAAGTTACCTGATCTTCAGCTCATGTCTCCGAGTTGATTTGAGATGTTGGGTAGGATAGGCAACTGGTATGTGGAACTCATGGAGAGGTTCCCGTAACATGTAGAAGAGTCCAGAATGGACAGGACGTGATTAGTACTCAGTTCGACTATGATCACCTATCACTTCTTTAGGCCTCACTCCCATTAAGTGATAGTCTCTCGCGATATAAATCCGATCACCTAATTATGACCTTATAGCTGACTAGGCTAATATCGCGTCATGCCGATAGCCAATCATGTGGTAACCGTGGGGCTAACTTCCTACACCTAGTCAGGGCTAATGGCAAAGCCACACCATACTACACTACACTACAAGGTCATGTGACAGAGGATCATCTCTAGAGTACTCAATACAATAGTGAAGGGTAAAGACTATATACTCACATATTGACAATCTAAGTGTAACCTCCATCATAGCATATCGTCCAGGTACCTTGACGCTAACTACTACCAGTTTTCATAACACTTCCCCTGAGTCGAGCCATAGGACCACATGATGAGTGTTGTTGCCACTGAGCTCTAACTAAGTGAGCTGAGGGTTTGACAATATAATATATATGAGATTGGCTATACCTGATTGATGGTGAGGCTTGTTACCTTGATTGTTATAGTTCTACGGTACTACAGACTTGTGCTATGATAGACTAGTACCTAGAATGCACCTAGTAAGTGTTATACTCATCACAGCTACTACACCCTACCTGTCTCATGTAGCTCTGCCTTACTAGTCTTACATGTAACACCTCTGGTGAAGCACTAAGGAGTGACATCCTATAGCACAATACCTATGTGACCACATATGATCAGAATATAGGCACATCATGTAAGGAGTTAGTTACCCTTATGGAATGGGTGGCGTGACCAATTGAGCTACTCATTATGAGAGGACATGACATGTCAGAGGTTATAGGGATCTATTACTCATACATTGATAATCATTACCTATCTAAGATCTGGACTCTTTTAGGCCATGCAAGAATGTTGATTAGTGATTGAGAATATTAGTCATAGATGATCTATCAGGTTCTATTTCCTTCTATCTCCTTTATCATCTATAAGTCATTTCTTTGGATAGAATTAGTATTTATAGGTGGGATGGTTCATGCTCTTTGTCTTTTGCACCAGTGCCCATATATCCTCGCTATCCTGCTTACAATAATGTTCTAAATAGAATCTTGCCAACTAACCTAAAAGAAAGCCTAGGAGACATAATCCCTTAACCAAACAAAGAGAATTATGACATCATCAAGGCCTATAGAATCATCATCCTCACTAATATGCTCTTAAAGATCCTGGAAAAAGTTATAAGTTATAGGCTTACTAATCATACCCTCTAACACAACATGATCTCCAAGTACCAATATGGAATAGTATGAAATAGAGGAATAGACAATGCAATTGCAAGATTATACTATGAAATCAATACACTCCAAAAAGCAGGCTATAAAGTGTCCACCAGATTCTTCAACATTAAATGAGCATTCGACAACATGATATGGCAAAAGCTCAAAGACAGACTAGAAGAAGGTGATACCCTATAATACATGGTCCACTGGATAATGTCCTTCCTGTCATAGTGAACAATAAAACTGTAATACCAAGGTACCCTAGACAAGTTCTACTGCATATAAGTTGGAACTCATTAGGGATCCCCACTATCACTACTCCTGTTTATCATATACATCAAACTGCTACATGATATCGAATAACCACAAATGCTAAAGAGATATCCTGATGATGTCTCGATAACAGTTTACTCTAAAAGTACCCTCGAAAACAATGACTTAATAGAACAATGCTTCGGAAAAATAGAACAAAAAGGTAAAACACTGGACATCACTTTCTTGCATGAAAAAACTGAAATAATCCACTAGCTCAGGCACAATGACCCCACACAACTAGAAGAAAAAGTTCCCCTCAGCTTTGGAAATGCTTCGATCACCCCTAAAGAAATAGTTAGATACGTTGGATACTTCTCTAACTAAAAGCAGTCACTGCTCATGCACTACCAACAATGACTCCAAGGAGCTAACACCCTATAGAAAGTAACACAGTCCCTAATAGTGCAAGGAAGAGGTTTAACCCCCCATAATACTTAGAAACTAGTTATGTTCATCCTGATCCTAAAGATCACCTTTGGAGCAGCGGTCATCACACTAAATAGTAGAGCTCTTAGAATGCTAGAGACAATCTTCAACCAGTATACAAGATAAATCAGAGGATACTTCACTATAACAAATACCAAAACCCTCAAAAACCTCCCAAGAATTCCCCCCCCATAGCTCTTATGCCAATACATACAAATAAGATATAGCCTATGAATCATATGCATGCCAGCTAGACACCCAGTGACTGAAGCACTCCCAAACAAGTTCCCAACCTAGAATAAGACAAGAGATCCTAACACCTATAGGACCAAGATAAGTTACAAAGTTGTAAATAGCTGAACGATCGGAAGACAAGTGCTTACCTAGAACTCTAAAGCTAAGGCAATAAGTGCAAAGAGTCCCCCCCCCTTCATCAACCAAATGGTAAGAGACCTTAAATAGTACATAGACTGGGATATGGTCTTCAATCATTTCGATATCCTCCCTAGAGAGAGCATGCTCTCCCTCCACTCCAAGCTTAATACCCTAAGCGATGCAAAAACTAAGCTCCTCAAAGAATAGTAACAACAAGCCAATGTATGTGCAGACCCTGCAACATACCCTACACTACTAGAAGATACCATCTTCACCTTACCTAGATGCTAAGCAGCTCTCCTTTCCTAGATAAGAGTAGGAAGCTTATACCTATTAGCACACCTAAGCTAGAGAAGTGGAAGATCAAACTGCTGCAAATGCTATAAGGAACTAGAAATAATGGAACACATAATATGATGCTACCCTGCCCAGATTATGGAAAGGCAAAAATTCTTGCCAAACAACCCATCCTTGATACAAACCTTTAATAGCCTATTACTACTCAAAAACCTCCTTGAATATCTGGCTAAAACTAAGACAGGGCTCCCCCACAATCTGAACCAATACAGACTCCAGGTACAAGTAAGTGCTCCCCCTCACAGATCATAATCTTATACCCCTATCTCTTCCCCCTTAGTACCAAGTCAGTACAGCTCGTGTAGACCTTATGCATATACAGTACAATAGTTGGACAATTCTTTCACTGATAGAGATCATGTTAAGGGACCATCTCTACCATCTCCTTTCTACATCTCTCCTTTTTCCTTATCTCCATTATTTAGTGATGGTGGATTCACAGTGGAGGAAATAGCTTTTCATACTTTTTCTAAATCTTACACTTCAGCCTTCTATTTTTCCTGACTTGATTTTGAATGGGTGTATTTTGTAGCAAAAGAGGAGGACTACTTTTGGGCATACTATAGTCTTTAACTATATGTAGATTCTTTTGTAAATGCAAGTTTAGAAAATGAAAAATGAGTAATCATCATCATCACCATCTTTGTCTTTTCCCTGCTTCCAAGATTAGCACCTTCAACCTAGTCAAGCTCAGGGATACAGTAAATAACACCTTAGTGTTAGCAAAGGCCCTAGCAGCTCTCCGCATCTCTGCCATTTACAAGAGCAACCAATGCTCTATCATACTCACTACTATCAAAGATGTTACATCCTTAGCAGTGCTCGCCTACTATAACAAAATTGAAGCCACTATCAAGGAACAGTTCCTGACAGCCTCTGTTTGAAAGAACCATAGGTTGAAGAAGTACTTAGTACACAACATCCCCCACTCTTACACTGATGCCCTAATAGAACCTGATATGTTCTGACAAGATATTGAGTACTTCAACAAAGGCATCACCCTTACATAGTCCCCTCAACAGCTGCTATAAGAAAGTGATCAAAGTGGTAACCATGTATCCTCTCTAGTCATAATTGTCATAGATGATAACAATGAAAAATGCATCCTCCAAGGGCTTTTGATCCTTACCCACAAACGATAAGTTGAAAAGTACATCCCTTTCAACTCTATAACATACTACACCAACTGTCAAGAGTTTGGCCACTGCCAAGCTTCCTGCCAAAACCCCATATGATGTAATATATATACTAATGCATATGAGAGCTAGAAACATACCTGCAGACACGATGAATGCAAGAACATTGGAAGACTCTGTAATGACACAGTCCTAAAATGTGCCAACTACAAGGGAAATTACACTGCCTTGAACCCCTCCTACCT
This sequence comes from Phymatotrichopsis omnivora, assembly GCA_016880775.1. Lineage (NCBI taxonomy): Eukaryota > Fungi > Ascomycota > Pezizomycetes > Pezizales > Rhizinaceae > Phymatotrichopsis > Phymatotrichopsis omnivora. The sequence continues at coordinate 8,747 of JABYPW010001026.1, forward strand.
GGTGTTTATCTAATCAAGAGTACTAGCTACTACCTAGAAGGAGGAAGCTATTACTGTCACTATAGGTGGAGTTTAATTTCCTTTAATTTTTTTTGATTTTTCCTTTAGCAAAAGGATCGGGCATGACAGAGGAAATCTCTTTTTCTCCTTACTTCCTCTACTTTTCTTCTCTCTCTATAGTTTTGCTTCATAAGAGTATAGTAGCTAGTTGTTGGAAGGTTTACCTTGCTAGGAAAATTAAATAGGAAGACTATTTGCGGGACTATTTGTGGCACATCTTTACTGTGTTTGCACATTCTAATGTATTTGTTTTTGAGCATTTCCTTTTTCCTTTGTTCATTTCTATTAGGGGAGAACAGGTGCTATACCATAGTTGTTTACTGCATATGGATGACCTGGGTAGCTATAGAAGAAGTAGAGTAGTTACCAAATAGAAATAATTAATCATCATCATCATCATCATCTTTGTCTTTTCCTTCCTTTCCTCTTTAGCTTCAAGACTAGCTTCAAGTCTTAAGAATATATTTACCTTATCTTTGCAACTTTACTTCTTCACATTCTATCTCTTGGTAGATGTAGGAAAGTTCTTATTTAGTTAAGAAGAATAAGTTGAGATATCTGAGTTCACTTAGTAATACTTATAGCTTTATACCTATGAGGACTTTACTGAGCAATTCTACTTCCTAAGATATGCACCGTTAACAGTGATCTCATCATAATATACTGATTTCCTACATTGTATAAGAACATGATGTAAAGATGTATCCCCTCTAATTATTATATATGATCTAGCTAAAGACATAAGCTAATTGCTCACAACTTATTTAATTGTCTTCTAGGGAACTTGTATAGTATATAGGAATTTGTAATAGAGTGTTTTGATAGGGTTTTTTTCCTTAGTTAATTTCTCAGTTAGAATTAGGTATTTAAGTAGTAGTAGATGAGTGATATATTATATTTTCTCTTCTCTCTCTAGCCTTCAACTCAAGTCTTGTACCATCTTTGAGCCTTAAGAATATACTTTAGTTTCCTTACTTAAGATCTTTATATTACTTTCTCAACTCTGTGATGAAAGTGAAATCATAAGTTATTATAACTTGCCAGTTGAGATATCTAAGTTTACTCAGTAATACCCTCTTGAAAACCTTCTTGTATATACACTTGCATATACATCTTTTATGAGTATACTGTCACAGTATATTCTTAACAAGATAGCTTCTCAAGATATTGAAATAATAGATATAACTACTACTCTTGTACTTGTTATAGGAAATAATCTTGCTAGGCCTTTAAGGTCTAGTTAAGCTACACACTCTTCTACTTCATCCTTAGGGATATATGAGATTACCATGGAGGCTGTGGAGTTGGAATATATGAACCACTATCAAAATGTTATCCTTGAGGAATACAACTGAACCCTCAAGGCTATTGACAATGAAAGAGAGTTTTTATGAGAAACAGTGTTCAAGGCAGTAAAAGATGACCTTGATGTGGTATTCCTCAAGCAAAGAAATGATATCTCAACAATCCTTCACTCTACTATAAAACTCTATAGGGAGTTTAACTGAGACTATTATTCTATGATAGTAGCCTTCCCCTATACTATCACCATATACCTGCTCCAGGCTATAAAGTAGATATAAAAGGAGTACAAACAGTATGCCATCTAGCAGGCTGAAGTAAATGCTATGCATAGCACTAAAGTAGATATGCTACAATAAGAAATCTTTGAGCTCAAGGGGTAATTAACTGAAGCTAACCTCTAAGTATTCAATGCTGTATCAAACTCCTCCTATGTCAAGAAATTAGAGTTTGACTTGGCAGAGTAATGAGAACTGTCCTACACCCTTGAGGAGAGTCTTTTATGAATAAGAGTAATAGAGATCCATCTCCAGACTCTACTTTTAAAAGCCTAGGAGGAAGTCCTTAAGTAAGAAGCCTTCAAGGAGACTTCCTCCTCTCACTCTACTTATACAAGGGAAGAGGTCAGGAACTTCAGGGACATGATCCCTAAGTTAGAGAATGATCTTAAGTCATAGAAGGAGAAGTACCAAAGTATGAAGAAACTTTAAACTTTAGAAAACTCTCCAAAAGCATCTCCTGCACCACCTCATCCTAAGAGTTATACCTCTGTTATCTCCCTCTCCTCACCACTAAGGGCTTATACCCCCTACAGGGGTTTTAGAAATCCTATTCCCCTGCTTATACTAGCTGGACCCTCAAGGTATAAAGAATCTACTGAGGTTTAAGACTTTGAAAGCTTTGTGCCCAGGAGATCCTCACCTGAACCCACTCATACTCTGGAGCTATAGTAGACCCAACATTAAGGCCTAATAGCTAAAGATGTAGAGGATATTATGTCAAGGGTCCTAGCAAGACAGATGCCTATTCCTCCTCATCCTCTACCTATCATTCCTCTTACTCCAGCAGCTCCCCTAGGTATTCCTCCTTATCTTCCCTACTCCTACTACTCCAGTGTTATCCCCCTACCTCCTATGCCTACCAATTTTAAGGGTCCTAAACTAAATAAGTCCTCAAAGTTCACTGGGAAGCCTTAAGACTTAGAAAAGTTCTTTATGCAATGTGAGACTTACTTTGCTCTTCAGTCTTTTACCTTCCCTTAAGACTGGATTAAGGTAAAGTTCATGTCAACCTTCTTCACTAGACAGGTAATAGCTTAGTGGGAGTATTCCCATAAAACCTAATCTTAGTCTACAGTCATCTCATCAGACTTTTAAGAGGCTATGAAAGTTTAATTTAGTATTCACCTATTAGAACCTATAGCTAGGTAAGAGATGGTCAATACCTACTAGACTATAGGCATTATAGAGTACATCAGTTGGATGCAAACCCTCAATTAGAGGGTACAACACCCTCTAGAAATCTTCTGTAGATGAGTTAAATAGGGCCTTAAGGAAGAGCTCTAAAAAGCAATAGCTCTCTAGGGTCAGGACCTCACCCTACAGGAATAGATCTGCAAAGTTATTCATGTAGGGCTAAGTATAGAAGATATTAAAGTAGGCATCAGTGAAGCCCAGAAGGGTAGGCCTAAGCTAAACTCTTCAAAGCCTAAGCAAATGAATCCTCTAACTCAGTTATAGAAGCCTACGACATTGACCTTTATATAATACCTAGAAGTCTGAGCTCCTAGATATAACCAGGAAGGAGTTATACTAGGCAAAGAAGAACTCTATTTATAGGAAGTGTCTTTACACCTCACACAAAACTGATAAATACTTTGTAAAGGTTAAGAGTACTATCCTATAGCTAAATTCTAAGAGAGCTGTAAAGTAGAATGCTTCCTATGAAGCTGAAAATGATAAGAGTTCCTGCTCATCAAAGAAGCAGAAGGGTAAGGAATAGGCCAGCTAAGTGATTGACCTTCCAGACTCATAGAAAGAGGGGGATGATATCCCTATAATGTAACTGCTATCTTATAGTAGTCTATTCTATTTTCCTTTGTCAAAAAGTTATTGATTGTGCCTTCCCAAATTTTAGTATTTGTGTTTTCCTTTTCCAAAAAGAATTGTTTATATTGCTTTCTTAAGTTTTTGGAATTTTTGCTTTGAAAAAAAAAAAAATTGTTTGCTTTTGCTTTCTCAAATTTTTAAAGTTTATTAGGAGCTGGCATTCTATGGATTCTTAGCTATGGTTCTTGGTAGGTAGGCTACCAGCAATAAGGTATGTACTCTTATACCCTAACAAGGGTAGTAATAACTAGTGATACCACAAACTCACATCTAATGATGATCATGCTACTATGATATTATGACTCTCCTTTTTTAGTTTATTTCCTTTAAAGTTTCTTTATAGATCTCTTATTTTATCTGAGGATAGCCTTAAGGCCAAAACATACTAGTTATATAACAAACTGCTGCTCTCTATTATCAGTCTATTCTTGTCTTTCTATACCCTACAAATACCCCTTTAGGTCATAACAATAAAAATGATTTACCCATCTCCCCCCCCTACAAACACCTGCTGCATCTTCCAGATAGATCGCGCAAGTCACATATATCAACAAGCACTCTATAGGGACCCAACAACTATCTATGCACCCACTATCACTAATACTATTAGACTATCCAACATACAATATTAGAGTACCCAGGTAGGAGCAAGGAAAGGACTGCATATATCACCTAGCCTAGGGATCTAGAAAAAATGTCCCAGTTAGAAGAAGATACAAAATAGATTACAACCTATATTTTGAAAACAAACACTATACTTCCAACCTAGACAAACCTATACAAATTCTAAGTGGCTATACCTATTCATTCCATGCCTACTAGACCCCAATCATGTTCTCCCTCCCCTTCCCTACCCACCATGTATTTATTATATAGGCTGTATAGACATTTTCTGAGTTAGAAACCTCCTACAGGTATAGCTCCAGCTGATGAAACAGCTACACCCCCCTCTATTTTTATAAGTCCCTCATTATATTATTATGATTGTTCAGATTTACTTGAGGAGGAGGTCACCCTGTCATTTGCAGATTTGGATATGACTTTATGGACTTGTTTTCATTTATATTAGTTTGTTTTTATACTAACTTTCTATTTCATAGAGGAGATGCTTTCTTTATACTCCATAGCTTATACTATCTATAAGAGGATATTCTTTATATGACCCTTCATGTTAAGGGTGCATATCTTAGGAGGTAGATAAAGCTCAGTAAAGACCTCACAGGTATAAAGCTATAAGTATTACTGAGTGAACTCAGATTTCTCAACTTATTCTTCTCAACTAAACAAGATCTTTCCTACATCTACTAAGAGATAGAATAGAAAGAAGTGAAGTTACAAAGATAAGGTAAATATATCCTTAAGACTCAAAGCTAGTCTTGATGCTAAAGAAGAAAGGAAGGAAAAGACAAAGGGTGTCCAACAAATTCGATTTCTAAGAAAGTTATTTTACATCCTATACCCCATAGTAGGGCATCACACTCAATCAAGAGCATATAACATATCTAAGAGATATAGGATAATCCTCTACTTAGGCCGCTTACCTTACAAAAGACAGAAAAATCCTCCACTCTTGCTGCTTGTATTTCCTATTCCTAAAATAAAACAAATCCTCCATAGCTCCTATCTATATCCTTTCTCTCAGGCTTATAGTGGTCGTATGCTTTCAGCTGGCATTGGTAGTAGTCTCTTGTCCATGTGACCATGTGCTCTAGGGGTCAGGCTATTTATGCACCTATTGTTAAGTAAGGTGCAAGCAGTTTTTACAGTCACTTTATGCTCAGAAAGCTTCAGGCTAGCTATTAATCACTTAGCTATTACACTGTATAGTTTTTCCCCTATGACTCACTCTCTAGGTAGCTAGCACACTACTCCTAGAGGCTGTAAGAAAGGTGATATAGGGTACTTTTATTGATCAGTGTAAGAGGTATCGTAGATAAAGGGCATCTACACATCTGCCTATAAATACTAATTCTAACCTAGGAGATGACTCATAGATGATAAAGGAGATAGAAGGAAATAGAACCCAATAAATCATCCATAAATAACTTCCCAATTACTAATCACTATTCTTACATGGCCTAGAAGAGTATATGTACTACACAGGCAATGATTAGCAATATATAAGCAATGGATCGCCATAACCTCTGATGTGTCATGTCCTTTTGTGATGACTGGCTTGATCGGTCAGGCCGCCCATTCTATAAGGGTGATAGAGTACTTGTACAATGTGCTGATATTCTAATCATGTATGGTTACAAGGATATTACCTAGCCATAGGACATTACTCTATGGCAGCAGACTAGAGGTATCATGTATAAGACCAGTAAGGAATACCTACATGAGTCAGATAGAGCCTGGTAACTGTAATGGGTATAACACTTACTAGGTGCATTCTAGGTACTAGTGTATAATCGCGCAAGTCTGTAGTACTGTGGAACTATAATACTTCAGGTCGTAAGTAGATAAATGAATTACCCCCTACAAACACCCCTTATACCTTTTTCAGTTTATCATATAGTAGGCTCTAGCCACAAGCTTCCCAGGAGAGATCAGGGAATGTATCCACTATCTCTATTGTTTTCTCCACTAAAGAATGCCCTATTTAGGGCAAGTGTTAAGGTACTAGTGACCCTTCACTAAAAAACTCATAGTCTCATAGGAACTAAGATGTATGCAATAACTATGACTGCCAAACTTGATAATAGCACTACAAGAGCTATAATTAGTGATTGCTTACCAGTAATGAAGATCAAGCAAATATTTCTAGTTGATGTCTTTGCCTATAATAGTTCCTGCAAGTATGAGTAGCACTATACCTATAAGCTCTATATGTAGGTCCTCAACTATCATGAACTCATCAACTTTGATGTAGGTCCTACACTACCAGATGTCGACATCTATCTACTAGTTAAATAGTTTTGTGACTATGAGCCTTGTGTTGACTATGATAAGGCAGAATTAGTTTCCTTCCCTTTTAAGAAATACTAGAAGCACCTTGTCATACCCTAGGTGGAAATAGTTTCAGCATTCTCACTCCTTTGGAGATGATAACTTTTACACTAATAACTAAGTAGTTGGATGTATATTAGTTATGTAGGTGGACACCCCTATCATTGAAGCTATCATATGTCATTAGTGTACAGCCATAACTAGAGCCTATATTTGAGATTTCTCTAGTGTATTCTTGTATGCTTCTACTACCTCCTCCTCCACTGTCTCCAAAGGCTCCAGGTAGGAACAAATCTTCCCTACTATATTCTCTAAATAACTCACTTCAGCACTCCCTCCCTATTAACAAGAGGACTACAAGATTGACTTAAAGGAAGGAGCTTCTCCTCCCTATAGCTCTCTGTAGAAGTTATTGAAAACCGAGCTCTAGGCCCTACAGGAGTATATTGTATGAATGACTAAAGAAGGTAAGATAAGACCTGTAAAGTTACCTATAGGTGCTCCTATTCTCTTTATCAAAAGGGCTGATAGATCCCTTTAACTCTATGTATACTACTATAGCCTTAAGAAGGTCATCATCTAGAACTGGTACCCTCTACCCCTTATGACAGAACTCTACAATTGTATAGGAGATTCCTGTTAGTTCTCCAAGTTATTTCTAAAGAATAGATAAAATCTCATCTATATAGCCAAAGGCAATAAAAGGAAGATGGCTTTCAGAACTAGGTATGGTCAATTTGAATAGCTGGTTATACCTTTTAGCCTATCCAATACCCCCTCTATCTTTTAGGAGATGATGAACATTATGTTTTGTGATCTCTTACATCTTGGGGTCATTATCTACTAAGATAATATACTCATCTATATAGAAATGAAAGAAGAGCATGATTGCTTGGTCCAAGAAGTTCTCTGCTACCTAGATGAGAACAAATTAGCCTTAAAGCCCTCTAAGTACATTTGGGCTATTCATGAAGTTAAGTTCTTAGGATTTATAATTTCTGACAAGAGGGTTTCTATAGTAGATGATTCTATTAAAATAGTCTAGGATTATCCTATACTATCAACAGTTTATGACATCTATTCATTTATAGGTTTTGCTAACTTTTATTGAATCTTTATCAAAGGCTTTTCAAAATTAGTAATACCCCTAATAAATATCACAAGGAATGACTAACTGTAGATTTAGGGGATTAAGGAGTAACTTGCCTTTGATACCCTCAAACAGCTGTTTACTAGTACTCCTATCTTGGTCTACTATAACTATACTCTCCCTGTAGTGGCTGAAACTGATGCAAGTGACTATGCCATTGGCAGTATTCTCTTACACTAATTTCCTAATAGAACCCTTGAACCTATTACCTTTCATAGCTAAAAGATATACCTACTAGAAAGTAACTACAAGATCTATGAAAAGGAGATGCTGGCTATAGTTAATTACCTCTACTATCAGTGGAGACACTGGTGATCAGGTTTAGCTTATATAGTAATAGTTATCATAGACTATACGAACCTTGAATAATTCTCCACTACCAAGGTTCTTTCCTAGTGACAGATAAGGTAGAAAGTGAAAGTTAGTAACTTTGACTTCTACATTATTTACTGACTAGGTACCTATAACACCAAGGCTGATATTTTTTTGTACTATAGGAACTACACCCCTAGAGAGGGGGTACCTGAGTAAAGGCTCCTTTTCCTTCAGAAGGGTCAGTATATCCCTGCTATTGAAGGATCACTAACTGCTCTACATCCCTCCATTATGAAGGACCTAAGGAAAGCATCTGCCTAGGACAAGGAATATTAGTCTTATCTCTTGAATTCCTACGAGACACTACTCAGTGGTTGAAAGACTTCTGAAGTTTAATAGTCTATGGTATATCCCCTCTCCCTTTTGCATATAGGTCCTTGAGTCCAGGTACAATCATACAAACATAATTGCATATGACAAAGTCATATAAGTACCATCAGAGTAACCCTTCATATGGCCTCTCTAGTAGGAGAGTATAGTAAGGCCTCTACAAGTAATCACTTATAAAATTCCATCAGAAAGGGGGTTACTGAGGAAATTAGAGAGGGTCCTAATAGGGGAGGAAGGTTTCTTTATCATAGTAGGAGGATGAAAGGGGGGTTATTGGATAATAAACATAGTAATATATTATATTAGTTATTGTAGTGTTGAGGTTTTCTAAATTTAGTATCTAAGTGTACTATAATAGAGAAGCTTTATATATAGGGATTTATAGAGGCAAAGGTATTAAATTATAGGAATATACCTTTCCTAAGTTACTATATACTAGTATAGCCCTAAGGCTAAATAATATAAAATATTAATTTTCCTAAACCTAGTATGTACTCTTCTTACTAAGTTCATAGTAATATTACTTTTAGGGTTTTTTCATAACCTTTTCCCTTTTTTTTTTTTTACCTATTTTTTGTATTAGGCTTTAGTTTCTTATTTCTGAGCTATTTTCTCCTCCTTACTAGTGTTTCTCTTATAGAGGTTCACTTTTACTAGCTCTTTATACTATTAGGTATGTTACAAACACCAATTTTATAGTGGCATTACCTGAACTATAAAAGGGCTATACCTGATGGTCGCATAATGCTTACATGAGTTTATATAGAATGGCATGGCATAATAGAGGCTTTGACGAACTCATTTAAAGCTTCCCTAATAGTTATGGCATGATCAGCTATATAGGCAATATAAAAGTCTTATCGAAGATAGAATATCAGGTTAAACCTATGATGATCACAGGTAATCTTTACCAAGTCTATGATCAGTGTTTAGTATAATCGTGTTACCTTAGAAGGAACCTAAAAGAGACACTTGCATGAAGTTGCTTCTATGGGATTCGAACAATGTCATTCCTTATCTAACAGGATGCATATATTGGTGTATTTAAGGAGGGTGATAAGAGGAGGCTTTACGAAGCCTACCTCAGCACTCCCTCCTAAGGAGATACCGTAGGCTTGCCTAAGCCGACCTCAGCGGTATCTTCATCTCCGATACCGTAGGCTTGCCTAAGCCTACCTCAGCGGTATCTCCTTCCTCAATACTGATGGGCTTGTCGATCTGGCAGCTTGGGACAGCGGTAAAGGTCTCGTTCCGCAGAACGTGATCCCGAGGGTGAAGACTGTATACCACATACACCTGTATGTGGTCCAAGGTTCAACTCCGGTGTAAGTCGACTTACGAATTACCCTCCTGGGAATCATAATGGTCTTAGGACTGCAGTAATTATAATCGTACTGTTGTGGTGATATCGTGA